>JAJJMA010190239.1:0-10633 GCA_023529015.1 Papaver nudicaule | reverse complement strand
TAATAATACAACTTCCTTAAGGAAAATAGTTCGATCACCAGCATATAGATGATAATCATATATATACATGGATGGATGGACGGTTCCAACTACATGAGGTCAACGGTTCATGTTCTTACTTCCGATTGAATTCAGTTTGTTGACCTACCGTTTTAGCGGCTTTATTAGTTGCCGCGTGTGTTGAACTACGTCAATATGATTTTGTGATGGGAGAAATTTGATGAAATGGACCTGGCCGCAAGCGGCCAGGTCCTAGAGGACGGTAAAAAGTGGGATTTTATCTAATACCCAAATGACACGTCACAATTAATTTGACCTTATTATCCCTACAGTTTCTTCCTCCTTCTCCATCTCGACCATATCCATCTCCATCTCCTTCTTCCTCCCACCATCTCCACCTCCATCTCCATCTTCTAAAACAGAAACTGCAACATCATCGGTACATCACCACCACAAACAGCAACCCCACCACCACCACCACAAACAGCAACCTAGAAGATTATTTACCAACTGAATCAATTCAGAAGCCTCACGAGAAGTTTCGCCTGTAAATCTCTTTCCTCTATCTGGTTCAAAGCACCATTTGTTGATCTCTCTCTCTATGTTTATGTTCAGCCATTTTTCTTAGGAGATCTTAAATGGGGAATTTGATTGAATATTCGGTTGATTAATTTAAGGTTTTGTTTGTTGAATTCAATTTGATCAGGTGTGATTTGCTTGATATCTCGCCTGCCCTAACTGAAGCTGCTGGTGCAATCGTTGATGTATGTTTGTCTAATTTATTGTTTTCTTACTTAATCTATTTGTTTGATTTCTATGGTTCTTTTATCTGTCCATTATAAACGCACTCCTATCAGTATAAAGATCTCAGTCACTATCCCTGGATAAGCTTTAGACATACAACCTTATGGATGCCATGGTCAAGAATTTTCAATTTGGCACCCTTTTGGTATTTAGCTCATAACATAGTTACATAGGAGTGAAACTGCAGATAAATTTAATGGTACCAATTTGTTTTCTCAAACTTACTATTTATGAGACAAATATTATACCTCCATGCAAAAATTGGTTGATTATGGAATTTGTGTTTGGTTTGATTAAGAAATTCAAAATTTGCAATTGTTTAATTCCTGCAATTTGTGTGGGATGAATTTAATTCCTGCAATTATCGACACTTATATCTGGGTATTATTAGTGTAGTCACTACTTATACCTGGGTTTTATCAGTGTTTAATTTCTGCAATTGTTTAATTCCTGCAATTACCCTAGTTATACCTGGGTTTTATCAGTGTTTTATCTGGGTATAACCAGTTATACCCAGGTACTCTTGAAGTTACATAACCACTAATACCTAGCATCATAACCACTAATACCCAGGTATAACCAGTTATACACACACTTGTACCTGGGTTTTATCAGTTTTATTTACACTTGTATGAATTTATTTGATTTAGAGTTTTGAGGGATGGCGATTTGGGTTCCTCTGGCATTTCTGTTTGATTGTAACATTTGTTTGAGTGGGTGAGGACATTTGCCCCGTGCCTATGCTTGCTTCCTGGTGCCGCCATTTCGTAAAACTTGCATCTTAGAAAAGCACTCGAGGAACATAATGAATATGGTCCTAAGTTGTTGTACCAGCTGATGTAGCAGCTAGAATGAAGTTTTCAGTTATTTAGCCCGATGGGGATTTGTGTTTCTCTAGCATTTCTGTTGGTGAATTCTTGCTGAATTTATTGTCGGTCTGAAGTTTTATGTACTGGGAATCCTGACTTCTGACCTGTGTATTGTCTCTTAAAATGCAGGGGTTACAATTAGTTTTATATTTGCGGGAGGTGCGTGTGTGCTCAATGCGTTGTGTTATGCTGAGTTGGCTTCAAGATTGCCTGCTGTTGTTGGTGGAGCGTATTTGTACACGTATGTGGCTTGCGGTGTCTGGTCTTGCGGTGTCATTATTTATGTTTTGCTGGCAGGGTATCTCCCTTTCGATGAGCTTGATCTTACCACCTTGTACAATAAGGTAATGTCTCCTCACTTTTGCAGGCATATTCCGCCTTCTAAGCTAGTACTTGGTCTGACTAGTAGCTGAAAACATATATTTTCCACAGATTGGAAGGGCAGAGTATTCTTGTCCATCTTGGTTTCCTGTTGGAGCAAAGTCCTTAATCCGTAGGATACTGGACCCGAATCCTCAAACTGTAAGTTTAAGCGTTGAGCTGCATGATTTCTCACTTGTTATTTGATCCCATAAGGCCATGATCACCATTCCTGTAGGCATATATGTGCGAAACATAGTAATACACCCAACTTTTCAGAGTTTGTTCTGCTCTTAATTGATAAGATCTCTTTTTGGATCCTTGTAGCGCATTCAAATGGACGAAATCAGGGATGACGAGTGGTTTAAGAGGAGTTATGTTCCTGTTAGGCCTATTGAATATGAGGATGTTAACCTCGATGATGTATATGCTGCCTTTAACGATCAGGAGGTTGGTTAAGATTTCCCTTGGTGATTTGGGGATGACTGGCAAGGAAGAATAGTTATCCGTACAATTACTCTGGTATCGCAGACATTTAGTGGAGTGAAATTCTATGTTTTTGGGCATTATTAGTGTTTAAATATAATGGAAGGGGTATGTTAGGAAACTTTATAATGGTCAGCTGATGTGTAATTGGTCATTTGCCCAGAATGTCTTAATAAAAAGAATCTTTTTAGATACTGTCCATATGATCAAATTGGAGTTTTAGCATGGTTTTACATAAAGTTCTACACAAAATTGGTCCTCCGGACCAATTTTGTGATGGAAAAACCTTTCGCCCAATAGAATCCATTTACAAATTCATCACCATCGTTATCATTATGCTTGGCCCTTATAAACAACTCGATCGACGTGATATATTAAGGTTGTTTTTCCTTGGAGAAGATGAATTCACATACTTCTTCCGTTCCAAAATAATTGGCCGGTTTGACTTTTTCCTACATTTTCCTAAAATTTAGGAAACTCAATTGAACTCAAAATACTTGAGCTAAACTAGTTTTTTTTTTAATGATTGGTTTATCGTGACAAACCAATCATAATACATGTCACGATAAACCAATCATAAAAAAAAACTAGTTTAGCTCAAGTATTTTTAGTTAAATTAAGTTCCTAAATTTTAGGAAAGAGTAGAACAAACTGGCTGGAACGGAGGGAGTAATATTATACAGTATTGTTTTAATTAAACAAATTATCATGTGCATCATTTTGATGATACTCTTCTGAACCCAAAATGTGAGAATTAGCCTTACTGAATTAGCTAAACATGTAGTAAGTTCCACGCAGAAGGGATATGTAGTACAAGTAATTGACAAAATTAGCACACTTACACTAATTATTACCATAACTAACTAATGACTTCCAAAAATGACTAATCCCATCTCATTTTGAACAAACAGTCATAGTTATCTTCCTATTTACCAAAATGCCATCATGGAGGTGCACAATATGACTGTTTCGGTGCACAATATCTCCAATTCTTATATTGTACAGCCAATAGTCTTAGCCATCAACGACCCAACCATCTTCACCTACCCAAACACAATCCAACCATCCTAACCATTTCAGCTCGTCACCTCATTCAGTGAAACGGATAAACAGAGACAAACTATTTCATCTTTTAGATTTATCATCTTCTATATCCCAAGAAATGGAAATCCCAATCTGGGTTTCAGTTTAGCCCTAAAAAATGAGTGATATTAGATGGAGAGATTCAAGAAAGAAGTTTGGTATAAATCTCTCAATCTCAACAACATATTCTCTGATTTTGGATAATGCAAACACTTGTGCTTCTTTCAGGTAATTTTTAACTACTTTTTCTAAGCGTCGTCTTTTGTTTTCCTTAGGGTTTTTGTTATCATGGTTGGATTTGTTCATCGGATTATGAAATTGGATGAATTTCTAGTACTGGTTTTTGATTTGTTGGTGTTTTTCTTGTTTATAATTTATTAAAAAATGATTATTTTTCTTAATTATTTAAGAAATTTGAGTCCTTGTTCTGTGAATTTGTCACTAATCTTTGAAATTTGATGTTAACAGATCAGAGTAGATTGAGAAATTGAAAAAGGAGGGATCTTTATTTGGTGTTGAAATTGTTGTTTCGGAGGTTAGGAGTATGAATGGTTTAAACACTTTGTTAGGTCTATATGTTGTGACACCAACACCGCCTATACTATTTCCTTATTTACTTTTGCCTAGAATAGAGTTAGTTGGTTTCCTAGTTTGCATGAACTTCTTAATATTGGTAATGCTTGCCTATCAAGTAATTTGTTAGCTATATATATACTCGTCCAGAGCCTGTAGTAGAGCATAAGAATTAATACAACTCTCTTCTTAAAACTCTGCTTCCCCTGTTCTCTAAATTCTTCTCTTCTTATTCTAGCTTTCTGGTGGTTAACCCCCAATCAAAGGGTTCTATCTTGGGTTCTATACCTTAATCCTGCTGTTCATCCTCTTGTTTTGGTCTAGAACCCTAACATCTGGATCAGAGCTGGTTAAGATCATACCAAAATTTCGACCAAATTTTTTTTCTACAACATGTCTTATACGGAGAATCTTAAAACTCTTCAAGACAGTATTACTGGTGTTACTGACAAGCTTGATACGCTTGTTACTTCGTTTACCAAGGATCGTATTCAAGAAGAACAACAAATCAAAGAGTTTCGTGCACAAGATAAGCGGTTGCGTGATGAAGAACGAGCTAATCGTCAGCTCGATTTGGCTGAGAATACTAAAGAGATGACAACAACTCTCACCAACGTCTTACGCACAGAAATAGTGAATAGCTTGAAAGATGTTTTCCGTGAGTTTTTGCCTTAACTACAGAATACTGCTCCAAACAATCGTCCTCATGTCAATATGGCTCACAATGGCAATGCTGGTGATGGTCTTCTTGAAACTCCTGTTCGTGTTGCCCCTATTCAGATGAAATTCCCAAATTTTGATGGTGATGACCCTGATGGCTGGTTCTTTCATGCTGACCAGTATTTTGATCTACATAAAATTACGGATAACACGAAAGTTTCCATAGCTACTGCACACTTTAAGAGTGATGCTAATGCATGGTACCGTTGGAAGAAAACTACTGTTGATAATCCTTCTTGGGAGCAGTTGTGCACGATGATACGTGAAAGATTTGCTTCTCACAAGTATAGTGATCCTAGAGTTGCAATCACTAAGCTATCTCACAAGGGATTGGTTAGGGATCATATTAGAGATTTTGAGAAGCTACTACCTTTTGTTAGAGATTTGCCTGAAGATTATCTCACTAATGTCTTCATTCAAACTCTGAAACCGGAGATACGTTATGTTGTTCATGTGTTAGAACCAAAGTCATTATCTGAAGCGTTTGGAAAGGCCATTCGTCAAGAGGAAGCCTTGTTGTCTACTCCCACCAGGTATACCCCCAAACCTCCATTGCTAAGAACTCCACCATCAGTTTCCCCTGCACAGCCAAAAACAACTCCGCTACCAGCTGGAGTAAGACGACTAACATGGGAGGAACAGAAGGAAAGACGTGCTAAGGGTTTGTGCTTTAATTGTTATGAGATTTATCTGCCTGGTCACAATTGTCTCAAACCTAAATTGTTGATTTTGAAGCTGCTCCAACTGAAGAAAACCAAAGTGCAGCCCCAACTATTGACATGGTGTCTTATGAAGAAATTCAGTCTCCTGCTGTAGACGCAAATCCAACAATCTCTATGCATTCATTGATGGGTTCTTCTTTTCCAAGAACCATGCGGATAAAAGGGTTCTCTAAGGATCACCCACTCACAATCTTGATTGATTCCGGCTCTACACATAATTTTCTGCATCCAAAGTTTGCCAAGCAGTGTGGTTACTTAATTCACTCCAAGGATAGGTCACTATGTGTCACAGTTGGTGATGGTGGTCAACTTGATACTCAAGGTCTTTGTCTGAAGGTACCAATTCGTTTACAAGAGTATAGTTTTTCCACTGATTTCCATTTGTTACCTATTAGTGGTTGTGATGCAGTTTTGGGCATCCAATGGTTACGAACTTTGGGTACAATCTCTTGGGATTTCGAAAAATTAATTATGAGGTTCAACATTAATGGAACTGCTATTCACCGAAATCGATAGGAAAACCACATTCGAAAAGAAGTTGTGGAG
Organism: Papaver nudicaule; assembly: GCA_023529015.1. Lineage (NCBI taxonomy): Eukaryota > Viridiplantae > Streptophyta > Magnoliopsida > Ranunculales > Papaveraceae > Papaver > Papaver nudicaule. The sequence continues at coordinate 4,470 of JAJJMA010190239.1, read as the reverse complement.
TATGTTGGAATCCTTTGCCGTATTCACCGACAAAATAGAAGTGGCACATCACATGAAGACTTGGTAAGCTATTAAATATTTCCCATAATGTTAGTCGTAATAGTTTTTAATTAGAAAGCATACTAACGTTTTTACTACTACTCTTCTTGTTTAGGTCCGAGAAGCATACTAAGTTACAATAGCAACAACTTCAACCGAAAAACGCAAGCGTCGAGATGGAGATACCAAAAGACGTCGCTCAACTAGATGCAAGACTCCAACAACACCGGAGACACCAAGATCTCAAGATTCAACAATGAGTGATGCGAGTTCTAAGCTAATTGAAATGATGGAGCAAAAAGTCTTTCTTAAGAAGGAGAGTGATGAACGACAAGCAACACTATTTGAAAGATATTTGGAAACGCAAAGAGAATTGGCACGTCAAAAACAAGAGGCGTAATTGTTCGCCAACAACTCAAACGTGGTATCGTCTCAAACGTCAGGAAATTATGAGAAGGACTTTGGCAAATACGAATTTGAATGAATCTCAATCTCAAGATAATGGATCTCAAGATAATGAATCTCAAGATAATTAGTAGAAAGATACAAACAAAGCATATATATATATGTTGAGAACATACTCTTTTAATAGATTGAACAAAATCAAACAAAATTCGCCTTCAAAATCAAAAGGGGGTAAAACTTGTTCACTCAAAACCATTGCAGATCAAATTCTCCTGTATAGAAACCTATTCTTTACGGAAATTGGATTTCCGCCGGTCAAAAGTCAAGCTTTGGCTGTGCGGGAATTCGATTTCCGCTGAATTTTTTTTACGGAAATCGGATTTCCGCACAGAAAAGTTGCGGAAATTCGATTTCCGTCTCGAAATAGCTAAGACCACTGTGGTTGCCATTTTTCGCCATTTCTGCCATCCCCATATCTCTATTTAATAGGGATGACTTGTGGCACCAAAGTGCTTGCTCTAAGTTCCTTTTACCAATTTACAAGACCATACATACATGCTTTCAAAATATTTCAATTCTCTGGTCCTCCTCCAGAGCCAAAAGAACACGGTAACACAACGGTTGTGCCAATTCTCCCCTTTAGAGCAACACTTATGGCATGGATGTTTATACATCCACATCTCATGGATAATCCCTATATATGTGGATGATCATAGACTTATGGAGAGTTTTCTTGCCATGGGAGTCTAAATGACAATCCACAAATATATTTTTTTTCTTGCAAAATCTTATCATCCGGTCATTCAAAGACCGGATAAGTAGTCTAACTAGGGAAAATTCACACATCCGGTTATTACATGTCCGGATGAAGCAAAGAAAAAGTAAATAATATGGTGTCGGGTCCAGAGCCGATTTTGTGAAAAATAGGGCCCTGTGCGAACTTCAGAAAAAGGGCCTAAATATTATTTTTTTCGCCGACAATCCGGTACTATAACAATATACTCCTTCCGTCCCACATTAATTGAGATATTTTTTTTCATTTTTGCTTAAATATAGGTTAAAATAGCTCAATTAATATGGACAAAAGTAGTATAAAATAAGATAAGAACGACGTACATATATATATGTACGCAGTGACACGATCGCGACCGCGATTACCCATTAAAAATATTAGAACACGTTGAAAGACATAGACACATATTTATATAATAAATTATAAATACAAGTACGTATAAATTATGATATACGAATATGGATGATAAAATAAATGTGTAGTACCGGAGTAATGGTAAAGTATTTCATGTTCCCTAAAATAAGAGCGGAAGTTATTTCTTAACTAACGTTGTAGATTATAATAATTGTATACTATGAAATAATTTCAAAAATAGAAACTGGTGCAGTGGTTAAGGGGTTGCTTTAGGCGATATAGAGCAAGAGTTCGATTCCCATTGAGAACATTTTTGAGTTACTACTGCTTGTCTTATAAATTTTGGGCCCTCTCTTGGTCCTGGGCCCTGTGCGACGCACAGATTGAGCCTGCCCAGTACCGGCCCTGGTCGGGTCATACAATGATCGGATGGACTATCCACATCTACCCCTCAAATTTAAGGGGTTCCCTCTGGACCAACTAGATTTGTGGATCATTAAGGCACCATAGTGGCATCTTTTGGTCATATCTAATCGACTATCCGAGATTTATGGATGTTTTTTAGCTCCATAGGAGTTGCCCTTAAAGCCTACCATATAATGTCATCCCTGCACGTTCAGATATCCAACGTTGTCTCAAAGATACATAAAATACATTCCATTTTAATGAGGAAGGAATCGCAAATATGCCTTACCATTTGCCCGCTTTCACCAGAAACTTCCACTTGTATCTTAGATCTTCATTGGTACGACCAATGCCTTACCATTCGCCCGCTTTCACCAGAGACTTCCACTTGTTTGTTAGATCTTCATTGGTACGACCAACATGGAAGACATTATGTCCATATTTCAACATATCCTTCCATGGTCTGCACTTACCCTCCTGTACAAGATAATGGTAAGCTTCCTACACAAATGAGAGATTGGTTGAGTTTTCAATTTATTACAGAAATATCCAGCCAAAAAGAAGTAGCATAACAAATTCAAACTGACCTTGAACATACGGATTTCCGAAAAACCGGACGCATATTTACCAACACCATCTCAATACAACACTCCTCTACCATTTCAAGTCATTTGCATTCTTAGCCACATAAAAAATGTGGGCACGTTTCTTTGGGCTCGCATCTTCGAACACAAACAGAAATCTAACTGGGAAATCTGCTATCAAATCACATCCTCACTTGGGCCAAATAGTAAACAGTCAGTGGGGAAGTTTGAATTGTTAAGCTGTATTTTCACATTGTTTCTTCATCTTATGCTCACGACATTCCTTCGTCCGACCTTTCGCATTGTTGATATCTAGTGGCATATCAAAATTCTCTTGATCAGGGGTATAAATCTTCCCATACACCTCGATCGAAGACATTGCTCTTGACATCTTTCTACGACAAAGAACTCTTTCCGTCTTTTCTTTTGGTCTATTCGGACTATTGTTGGGTCTTTTGGAGGGTGGGCTTGTAGGTCACTTTCCCTTCCTTCGTAAGAGAGACCACCTTTAAATCCACCTTTCGGATGCAATGTGCCTGACGACAGTAACATGAAATATGTTTGAGGGTTTGTCAAAAATTTTAAAATGATATAAGTGAAAAATCAGCATATACGCAATTTCATGCACTACCTTTCAAAATTTTATATTACAAGATTGGCAGGGCGACGAAGACACACGCCCCTTCAGGAACAAATTATGACTCGTGAGCACATATCTCAGGCGAATGCCCTTCCAGAATGCACTGGATGTCACAAACGTAAGCGCCATGATCCTTCTTGATCAACCATAGACCCCGTCCAGGTAAGTAAGTTTCATAGTTGAATTTCAAGCTTCCCTTATACGACTGTTTGCTTTATCCTTTTTCCTTATAACCTTTCAAATTAAAAAAAAAAAAAATCATCTGGATTTCCCCCTCATGTAACATTTATACCACTTTACGAAAATGTTCACATTAAATGATCAAAAGGACTCGGGTATTATGTCCTTGAAATCAGGTTGAATACTTTTCTAATTACAAAATTCACTCGATATAGCATGACTGCAATTTTCTCTCTTACATAGGGGAAATATTCCTTCGTGACAATTGACAAACCAACAACACTCGAAATTTAATACTAGTAAGTAGACGATGGACTGCAGCATAAATAGTATCTAGCAAAAATGTTGAACTTCCGTCTGTATTCTATTTGAAGCTGAAACTGAACAACAACCTAAATGAACCGCAGGGTAACCTTCCAAGACAAGCTGCCCCTAGCTATAAGTTTTACAGCAGACTGCAGAGTAGTCCAATGATGCAAAAATAAATAAAATAAAAAATGTACCAGCCGGGAATCGAACCGTGGCAGGGTACTATTCTACCACTAGACCACTGGTACTGAATCTGGTGAGTTAAAAGGTTAAGGTAACTTATAAAAACAGTTGATGCTTCGCTCTCACAAAATTATGAAGACATCAATGGAGAGATTGCTCGCCAAGCTACCAAGAAGAAGGTTCTCAGAGATGTGGAAGGGCAGCACAAAAAAGCCTTGGCAGAGGACCCAACGGTTTTCGACTACGATGGGAACTATGATCAAATGAAGGAGAGAACAACACGTCCTCTCATGCAGGATCGTCAAGAGCCAAAATATATACACACTCTAATGGAAGAGGCTAAAGAAAGAGAACGACATCATGAAGTAGTATATGAGAGGAAACTTGCTAAAGAGAGAAGCATAGATGACCTTCTCTACGAAGGCAAAGAGAAGTTCGTCACAAGTGCTTACAAGAAAAACTTGCAGAGCATGCAAAATGGCTGGAAGAAGAACGAATACGCGAGGAGAAAGATGATGTTACTGAGAAAAGTGACATGAGTGATTTCTACCTCAACCTTGGGGAAAATGTTGCTTTTG
>JAJJMA010190226.1:0-11643 GCA_023529015.1 Papaver nudicaule | reverse complement strand
ATTTCTGGGTTTCTTCAACAAACTGACTAAATCGGAGGTTTGTCGTACAAATTTGATCCTAAATCTACAAATTCGATAAACTTAATCCCAACCAATTTGGTTACTTGAAGACATTTCGAAAGCAAAAGCACTCACCATGTGCAGATACTTCAAGTCTGCAACAACTAAGAATTGGGGGATTTCTCGACAACTATGATTTGGGGAAAATCATTGTTTTTTCTTGGTTTCTTCAACAAAGTGACTAAAATCAGAGTTTTGTTGGACGAATTTAGATCCCTAAGCCTAAAAATTGTTCCAAAAATCATTCATTTCTAGGATTTCTTCAACAAACTGACTAAATCCAGAGTTTTTTTTTTGTCAGATTTTGATTTGTAAACCTAAAAATTGTTCCGAAAATCATTCATTTCTAGGGTTTCTTCAACAAAATGACAAAACCCAGAGTTATTATTGGGACAAAATTTGAACCCTAACCCTAAAAAATTGTTCCGATTGTAAAACCAATCAAATTAAAGAATCAAAATCACATTCCATTACTAACCTTTCGAGATGGTAAGTTTCTCGTCCTCAATCTGATCAGACCACTGATTAAGAAGCTTCACGGCTTCTCGTAGAGCATTCCTTTTCGCTATCCACTGATTCACACACACAGATTCCATGAAATTGAGATACATTGAGAAGCTAGAGAGTTAAGTTGAGAAACCATACCTTAGCACAACAAGAATTCACTACTGGTTCTTCCGCCATTGATAGCAAGAAATGAAGGAGACGGAATAAAACTCTTTTAAGGCGAGGTATGCGAGAATAGAAGGCGACAGTCGACAGATTAAAAAGACAAATGGATTTCTTCACCTCCTTAGCAAAACTATTTACTATATATATTGTTAAGGAATGCGAGATGTAACAACTAAGTCGTTGTAGTATAGTGGTAAGTATTCCCGCCTGTCACGCGGGTGACCCGGGTTCGATCCCCGGCAACGGCGTTTTTTTTTTAGTTTTTTTAGAACATCGATTTATGGAAGGAAGTTGGGCGCAGCTCATTCTCAAAGAGCACTTGGGATGCTATGTGCGATGAAACAAGTATCACTTGCCCTGAGGTGATTTTGTTGGAATTCACATCGTAAAAAAATTTGATACTGTAAAAAGTATGAAATGCCTGATACATTTTTGTTTTCCCCTTAAAATATTGATGCTACTCCCAAAAACAAACAGGGGAATGTTCTGTAAATCTAAGAACAGAGTTGGGGATGGTGCAGACAACAGACTTGTCAAAAGAAGTGTTCAAACCTCACAAAACAATATAAAGGTAGCAGAATTTCCACATTCCTCCTAATACAAATTTTCTTGACCAACTTCTTTAACCTCTTTTCGTGGCTGCAACGGAAGAGTGTGTGCGTTAGAAAAAAAACCTGCCGGATGAGCGAACCCCAAAAAAGAAACAAAATTTACAATATCCGGGAGGTAAAGGAATTATGTATATCAGTTTATATCAGTCGCTAAGGTTGTCATCCGTCCCATTATCCGGTGGAGGGGGTGGAGGTGGAGGTGGGGGCAAAGCAGAAGGCACAGAGACTGATCTTGCTGAACTTCGAATGTCATGGCGCTCGTGTACCTTTGCTCTGTTCTCCGCCCACCAAGTCTCCGCTTGTTTCTCACTGAAACGTCTCCGACTGAAGAAAATAACACAATAGTAAGTATTAGCACAAATGTTATTCAGAACAAGATTCATATAGAAAATGATATCAATTGCAGACAACGAGAACAAAAATAAATTTGTTTGTCCCAGTCTATGATTAGGTCAGTCATTTGTTTGTCCCAGGCACACATAAAAGCATCAGATTTCTAATTATGTCAGTTCTTGTGAAAATTTAGCTCCTACGGGAAATAGGAAGAAAGGAACAATGGCACTTTGTTTTAAGATACATCCCCTATCGATTATTCATGTTAGGCACCCATGGACATGGAAACAGATTTGCTAGCTATTAAACTTCAGTGTTCTTGCAATATCGCTCAACAGAGCTTGCAAAAAAATTAAGGAAGAAACTGAAGAGAAGAAGAAGAAACATGACTGCCTTTTGGTCCAACATAAGCCTGGACGTAGTCCCGTTTCCCCATATTTAATATTTTTAGGCCGTTGTGACGGACACGGACACTGGTATCTGTGCCAGTGTCCATAGAGAAAAAAAAGAGCTAGCAAGCAAGTAGAAGATGGGGGCCTAATAAATAAATAAAAATGTGGAGCTGAAGGGCATATGTGTGATTATGGTTCTGGTCGATTGAAGTGTTTCACAATTGGATAAGGTTCAATTGAGGTTTGGCAAAACAGGCATAAATAAGTACAGACAATTAACCCATAATAGTCTTATTCAACACAGCTAGAAGAAGGGCGAAAAATAAGTTGAATTGGATAATTAACTCGAACAAAACGTAACAACTAGCGAAATACATGCATACCTGAACCGTACACGCCGAAGATCTTTGCCACCGCCTGGCAAGGAGGAAAGTGTTATGTACACGCCCGGTTCATCTTGTACTACCCACTCTGCAGGCTCGGTTTGTTCTTTTAATCCATTCTGTACGGGTGAATGTGCTGAGTCCCCATTGGACTCGGGTTCTGGAAGAATGAGGTTGCTCAAATTTGCCCTATTAGGAACCAGAGTTGGACTATCACAATTTTCAGTAGATTCCTGGGGCAGCTTTTCAGCCATTTCTTTTAACTGCCACAACATTGATAATTGTTGGTGTTAGAATAGTAACAAAATAAAACATTTGCAAACGAAAATATATGCAGGTTGTTAAACAACTCTTTTGCAATTACTTTTTTCTTGGCAAATGACGGAACACAAATATTTGGTCGCCGGCAAGTGAATGTTAAAGTCACTGGATAAACAGAAAAAAACAATGAAACATAACGGTTTTCACCTGTGCGGTGAGAGATTTAATCACTTCTTTTGCAGCTTTACATTTTGCAGTTTCATCCCCTGCTACCGTTGTGGCTTCCTTCAGCTGCTTCGAAGTTCTTTCCAACTCGGCTTGTAGAACTGCAGATTTGTGAGTAAGCTCCTCTACCTACATAAAGCTTTGCAGTCACATATTACAGTAAGATATTCCCTTGTTACGAGAGAAAATACAATAAAAACAGCACAGCTTGCACTACAACCTCGCCAAAGATTAACACTATCGTAAAATGAAAGGGAAGACTATGATTCCTGAACATTAAGAAGATAAAAGTGACAATTTGATCTAGTGGGTCCAAGCATTTGACTGAGATATGAGAATAATAAAAACTAGAATCATATTAAGAACAGACTCATTGATAACAAAGCATAGGTAAGCAACGTTAAGATAGCATATTGATGACTACACTTGTCTTGTATTAAGCATATAAAAAGATATACCTGTGCTCGTAACTCGGTTAATTCATGGTTAAAGTTGTTGTTTCCATGTACTGAATCATCTTTATCTACTTCTGGTGTAAGAACAGTCATAGCTGGGTTTGGTGTTACAGAACGAGGTGGACTTGCCCTCCTAGAAACAGGAGATGTTGCCCGCGAAGTTGTTCTAGAACCAGGAAGAGATGCAGAAAATATTTTCTTTGATGACTCGAATAAGGACGTTGACATTTTTGTGGAGTAAAAGCTTCCGCATTGGGAATTTCCAGTTTGCATTGGCGTGAAACGGATATTGCTCAACTCTAGTTTCTTATTGCGCTTGGAATATCTGTTATCAGCTTTCTTGAACGATTCCACTGACGAGAGCCTGGAGAGTTGCCCAAGTAATCGAGCCTCTAAAATCTCCTTTTCTGCCATCTCGCTGGAACTCCGCGGTATACTTCCACCTTGGTTTTTAGTGAACTGGTAAACTGGTCCAGATTCAATGACCTTCTTAAGTTTATTGAAGCAATCATCACACACCCGATAAGGCTTGTTAATATTTGGAGCTAAAGACGCTTTAAGAGATTTCCTACTGCTACACGCTTTGCAAAAGACTAGTCCACAGTTATAGCAGTTGTGACGTTTTCTTCTAAAACTAAATGGGTTACGGCAACCAGAGCATATGGAGTTATCAGCAGTGGAGACCCATTTGTGCAGACAGATTGCGGCAGTGAAGTTCGAACCACACACCACACTCTTGACTTGTTTATCCCGCAGCGCTTCAACAAGCTTTGGGCTGTTTTTGTCTTCATTGTCACCGTGACCTAACCGGCCATTTGCTCCCTTTCCCCAAGTGTAAACCTCAGTCTTTGACGTTAAAACTGCAACATGATACGAACCACATGATATCTCTTCTACAAAGGAATTGTTGAGTTTACCCTGAACACAAGTGGGAAGCTTTCCATCAGCTTCAGGATTACCCAACTGTCCGTAAGCAGTACTCCCCATTGAATATACTTGTCCAGAAGATGTAAGAGCAACTGTCATGTTATGCCCACAAGCTACTTGACTAAAACTTACATCGACCAAAGATGCAACACATGCTGGAACTAACCTACTGTCCTTATCGCCGTGTCCAAGTCGGCCCTTATCTCCATCCCCCCAGGTGAACAACTTACCTGACGAAGAATTACCAGAAACAGAAGACCCAACCGTGACTTCTACAATAGCAGCACTGTGCCAAACACCACAAGCAACCTTAACTGTTCTTAGGCCTCTCAAAGATTCCACTTCCCTTGGAGTGGTAATGTTGCTGCGATCACCGTGACCCAAGGCCCCAAAAGTTCCATCCCCAAACGTAAACAACTGGCCTGCTGATGTTACAGCTGCTGTATGCCAAGGCCCACAAGAGATTGAGGAAACATGTAACCCTTCCATTAGACCACAAACTTTCTTAGGGATCCAGTGACTATTTTCACTCCCATGACCTAGAAGACCAGAATTGTGAGTACCATCACCCCATGTGTAAAGATCACCAGACAATGTCACAGCGCATGTATGATATTCCCCACATGCTATTAGCTCGATATTCATACCACTGAGAGTATCAACGAGCTTCGGGTGTGAAACATCAGCTTCTACACCATGCCCTAGTCTACCTCCTGACTCTTCTCCCCAGCTAAATATCTCACCTTGTTTGGTCACAAGTGCAGCATGCCTACCTCCACAAGCTATATTATGGACATCAAGCACCACTGCTGATTCCAGAGCCTTGGGAAATAGTGCATCAATCTTGGGAGCAGATGCACTTCCAACTCTATGCATACCACCACCCAGCATTCCATCACTAACTCCTTCTCCCCACATGAAAACATCACCAAAACAATCAAAATCTTCGTGAGAACCCTGGCTAGATGAGCTAACCGCACTAGACAAACTAACTCGAACAGTGTCAACTGCAGCGCCCCGTCCATTTGAATTATCTGCAGCTGCAGCTGCAGATGATAATGAACTTAGAGAATTTGAAACTGACACTGACTGTGTGAAAACCTTTGCAGTTGCGGTATATGAAATCACATCAGAGAATGCCTTTCCAAATCCATTCTGTGTAGGGTTGTCATAAGAAACCAGACTTTGTTGGGTGTCAACAGAATCCTGAGATATTCATTAAAAAATATTCAACAAAAATAACAAGATTAGAAAATATAAAATTAAAGATAAAATGAAGAAAGGCGAAGTGTAATAAATGTGCAGTTAGTGGTTATCTATAGATGATGGAGAAAAAGAAAACCTTCTGCGAATAATCACTACTTCCAGAGGCTGCAATTGATGGAGAGTTTCTTCGAGTATGGGTGCTAGAACTATCCCCTGAAATTCTATCTCCTCTTGATTCAGTTCTTAGCTTGCGGTAGGTACCACGTGAAATCAATGCCTTAAGACCAACAAACCAGACTTCGGCTTCATCTTTATCCTTACATATCTGTTAAAGGGCAATATTGCGCAACTGTTACAATGTTGAAGATGTACTATAAATTCATCATAAGTTTGCACTATAAACAAGAAGTATTTTTTCTGTGCAGAGAAGAGAGGCAGGAAAAGAAACACTCACCAAATCCAAGGATCTATCATTGTACAAAAGAGAAAACGATTGATATTCTTTCTCCGGCCGTGGATATCGCTGAAATATTGCCTGAAAGAGAAGCCAGGTATCACATCCATCACACTGAACCTCCGATATCATAAGTAAGCGAACAATAGCATACAGGGAATATGTTACACCAGGAGAATAATTTAACTGTGGCATCCAATTAGGACTCGTTTATGCATATTAATACACTGATATCCTACATCATGTGCTGTAGTTTACAGTCCATTGTTTATTCTAACACTATAACATATCATGCACTGTAACAGACTCCTTTTTACCCAACATGGACAACAGAATTACTTTTCTCGAGCTTTTGAAAAGTAGGGAATAATTATTTGAAAACTTACAGTACGTTGTCCAGGTATGATTTTTGACACATGACTAAGCTTGAGATGTTTCTCCTCCTTACCAGAGTACCATATCAATAAAGATTCATCCTGAAAAGCACAAAGCATAAAAAGAGAAATATCAGAAGGAACAGGTATAAAATGGACAATAAGATCAGAGGTCAGAAATGTTAACTGTGTACAAACTGAGAGGGTTTAAAAACTTCAACCTGTTGACCAGGTAAGTCAATTACGCAGAAATTCATATCAAGATCAAGATATATTGAACACTAACACGCAAGGTACTTACAGCGGCAAGCCTAAAAGGACAAAATTTTGGCTTTCCTCTGCGACCGTACTTTAGTAGATATGCTCCCTTTTTAAGTGCTATAATAGCCTGCATATCCAAGAAGTCAACAGTAACCAGAGACGAAATTCATGCACATAGAAAAACATACAGCATATCGAATAGGTACAGCAACTACTCTTATCATAACGCAAACACCAATCTACAATTGTACTAATTCCACAAGTTTAAGACTTCAAATATATCTGTATGTGCAGCAATCCTTTCCAGTGCCATGGTTTAAAATGGTATATGCTGTTTGCACTTGGCAAATAATTGATTTCATAATAAAGACCTGAGAATACCTGTTCAACATCTCTTTCACCAGCAGTACTCCTCTGATGATCCGCCATTCAAAATCAAGAAGTGTCTTTGTTCTGAACACAGCTCATTTGTCGAAATCCGCCCCATATAAAAAAACCTCCTAACGAGTTCTTAGCTAGGAGATGAAACACCAACTTCTTCATCAATCAATCAACCTATCTATCCCATAGTGATAATATTTTTCTCTTCATCAAAAACCCTAACAGTTGAAAACTTCTCCCCTCCCCTCTCTTGTCTTATTCCACCTTTCAAATGCAGCTCAAAAACAGCTCAAAACCGGTTTAATAAAACCCTAAGCTTTCATACATTTGATTTTCAAACTCACAAACGAAGAAATTGAAAAAATTAGGGCAATGGGGCACAAAAAAAGAAATATATATTTACCTTGTTCCCATTACACAGAGAAAGATCCGTTTGGCCATATTCAACGAATCTTAGGGTTCTTTTGGAATAAAGAAAGAAATGAAGAGATTGGGAACAATGTAATGTATTAGTGTGTGAGAAAGAAAGAGTCAGAAAAATATTATGTTGCAGGTTTTGGGAGGAAAATAATAAGAATAACGTGCGCCTTAACGTGCACCGCCTCTCTCTCTCTCTCTCTTCTGGTATTCTCCTCCTCGTCTTTGTTATTTTTTTAACTGTATTTCTTTCTTCCCTCCCCATTTCTTCCGGTTGAGGACACGTCAGCAACCGAAAAGGAAAACGAAGCACAGACTTCAACAAACAACTTTCAAATAAGTCAACTGCAAGGTCAACGTAACAATAATGACCTGTGCCTGCCCAGTTGAAAATTTGGCACAATCAATTCAAAAGAAGCATGAATTGTGTGGCTGTTTCACAGACTTGCCCAGACATGTGTAAACTAAAAAGGTCAGTCCATATGTCTCCATCCTTTGTTGTTGGGCATAATTTTTCTGGATGCGTACACCTTGAAACGTGTTCATAGCAAAAATATGGTTTGTGACACATAGTAGGGAAAGAAAAGAGGCCGAAAAGTATGAGATTTTCGTCGTTGGAATCACTTTATCAAAATGCATTTTTTTTCTTCAATTTAATTCCAATTTGACCAATTTTGGTAGAATTTTACAGAATTTGTTTGATAATCCAACATTGGCAGTCCCTAACTCCAAGAAATCGATCTAATTTCGCCAAATTTACCTAAAATTGATACCAGATTAAACACAAACGATTAGGGACGTTTATCCGTTCCACTCGGCCAACACCGTGGCAACAACTATCTAGTTCGAAGGAGAATGAAAATTGATACCAAATTAAATACAAGCCATAATTCATCATTTTTTTTTTTTGAAGGCAAGGTAAGATTTTCATTAAGCCTTGTAGAGTTTTCAGTTACAACACGTCTCTGAGGACGTGTCATTCGGTCATCAACCAAGATATCAGTCAAGAAAGAAGGATTGACCAAATCCCATACAAATGTAGACATGTGCAAAGAATTTTGTTGATGACGTAAAATAGCCTCATTTGCAAGTTCATCTGCTCCCTTGTTAGCTTCCCTGTAGACATGAGAAATGTGAAAGTGCAGAATCTGTTGCAGAAGGTACACCATTTCATATAGAAGTCCCCAAAGCTAACAAGGAGATGAAGATGGACCAATACGTATTATTGTGAGGAGTGCCAGAGAATCCATCTATATCCAAATTGTTTTCCAGTTGTTACGTAATGCCATTCGAGCTGCCAGAAGGATGCCCCAGGTCTCAGCAACCAATGATGTTGTAAAGCCTAACGATGAAGCCATTGCGTGAATGAGGGTACCACGAAAGTCTCTTGCTATAATTCCCACTTCAGCAGCTCTCGGGTTCCCTTTGGAGGTTCCATCAGCGTTCAGCTTGATATAAGATGGTTGGGGGCAATCCAATGTATCCAAATGTCTTTTCGTCGTTTAACATTGGTGGACAAGCGAGGCTGTGGAGGACTATCGGGAAAGTATGGAACAACATGGGTAGAAGCCCATTGAAACTCTCGCCACATGACTATAATCTACTGATAGAGCTGAGACGATGTTGTTGTGTGTTGATTGTAGACAGCTGCATTCCGAGAAAGCCAGATATGTCAAGTTGTGTAAATAAGAAGATTGAGAAGATGGTCTGGTAAATCCAACTGTAACAGACCTGCCACTGTTGTTGGTCTAGTGATGGTGGAGGTACTAGGAGGGATATAAATGGACAGAAGATGAGTCCAAATGAGCGTCCAGGCCTGTGAAGTAAAGTGACATAAGAAAAGTAAGTGCTTAGTGGTCTCGCGGAAAACTCCACAATGGTAACAAAGACCATGAGGAGTATCAGACGCGAGTGAAGAAGATCAAAGGTTGGTAGACCCTCCTTCATGGCTTTCCAAAGGAAAAGCCTGATCTTTTGTGGGCATCGTAGTTTCCAGATGCGACGGGCAGTTCATTGTAGCATTGGTAGAGCAGCACAACTCAATTGTAAGAGTACTTTGTAGCATGTCTTAACCGAGTAGTCCCCACTACCTTTTAGAGGCCGAATTACCTTATCATCTCTTGGTTGTTGCGGTAAATGAAGTCCTAAGACTTGGTCAACATATTGAGGAGTAAACAACTGATGAACAAGGTACAATCCCAAGTATTAGAGTCAGGTAGGATCAAAGAAGCAATATTATTCGCAGGAGAGTCCAAAATGGAGAGAACCGCCGTTAAGGATTGATGAGGAACCCAATTATCAGAAATGCTTGTATTTCGTCCATCTCCTATAATAGAGAAAGCATGCTTGCGCAAAAAAGGTGCAACTTTAGTCAACCCTCTCCAAAGAGGACTTGCTGATGATGTTGGCTATGTAACGCCGGAAGTTGATGATGATCCTGTAAATACTTACTGTGACACAGTGAATCCCAAAGAGAGTCTGGATGTTGATGCAACTGCCATGCTCTTTTCATCAAAAGCGCCTGATTATGTTATTTACTTCTTCTAATGCCCAAACCCCCTAGGTTCTGCGGAAGAGTTAGAGTATTCCATCCCAGTGTGTGAAGTTTTCTTCCAGATTGATCATGACCCCAAAAGAAGTTTCTTGTGATCTTATCAATACGTTTATGAACCTTATCAGGAAGTAATTGTGTCTGCATAACATGTTGGCAGTTGGGGTAAGGGAGGTGTTGATGAGAGTTAGTCGTCCTGCCGGATTGTGACACTTAGACATCCAACCTTTGGTTTTCCTTCAAATATATTTAGAAGTTGAGTATAGTCGTCACTTTCTGCCTGCCAAACATGATCTGAACACCCAAGTACAAAGGTGCGGTTGCTGAAGTTGGGCATCCAAAAAGGCGTGCAATCTTATCAATCAACTGGGTCTCTAGTTTTGGGTGGTTCACCAGTAAGGACTTCCGAGTATTAATCTGTTGCCCTGCTGATGAAGAATATTCACTGAGGAGGCATAATAATTTAACACAATAGAGATCATTTGTCATTGATGTGATAAGAAGATCATCTACATACATTAAATGCAGAATCTGTGGTGCCCGTCGTGAAATCTTAAGCCCCTGAACATCACCAGCAACTTGAAGAGTAGCCAGATTAGAAGATAAAACCTATGCACAGAGAATGAAGATATAAGGAGATAAAGGATCACCCTAGCATAATCCCCTTTGTGGAGTTATGCATCCCTGTGGAGCTTCATTGATCAAAAGAGAATATGTAACAGAAGTAACACAAGTGAGGATGTAATCAACAAACCGAGCCAAAAAGGTATGTTGAATAAAGTTCCAATCCAATAATCATAAGTCTTTTTTATGTCCAGTTTGAGAGCCATCTTCGGAGTTTTTGTAGGGTTGGAAGTACAGATGTGATGAAACAACTCAGTAGCGATTGTAATATTTTCCTGAATGGATCTTTTTGGAATAAAATCTATCTGATAAGGACTAATCAGAGAGGGTAGTAAAGGCTAGAATCGAGAAACCATTATCTTGGAGATCACCTTATAGACTACATTACATAGTCCAATAGGCCTAAAATGTTCAGGTGTTGTTGGGTTTTCAATTTTAGGAATGAGGACTATGTTGGTGACTGGACTCCATGTATAAAGAAAAACTAAAAAATTTATATGATGGGGATTACCAGAATGCTGACTGGACTATGAACTCCATGTATAAAGAAAAACTAAAAATGTTATATGATGGGATTACCAGAATGCTGACTGGTGTAGAATATTAAAGCTTGATATTATCCCCAGTATCAAAATCTTCCTCTGGAAAGATGCTCACACCATTCTCCCTACTAATGCTAGAATTGCAAAAGTACTGAATTACATTGATCCTCTATGTAAACTTTGCAAAAATTATCTTGAAGACCCAAGAACTGCCCCATTACTAAGGTAGTGTGTGATGAGCTGAATCTCTCTACTAAGGCATCCTTTGGAAACAATACTAACTTCCATGGATAGTTAAATTCTTGGATTGATAAGAGGAAAGATACTTTAAAAGGCCTTGGATGCACTGAACTGATTACTACCATATGTTGGCACATTTAGAAAGGCATATGTAACATGGCCTTCATAAATGAATAATTTGTGAAAAAGCGAGGATACCGAGATATACCACCAACTTTTTGTTTTCGTGAACCTAGTTGATTATGGTTGTTTGAACGATCTCACAAATCAATAT
>JAJJMA010190220.1:1679-14983 GCA_023529015.1 Papaver nudicaule | reverse complement strand
GGCTAAAGATCAGATGCTTATAGGGTTTACTAATCATTTGTTTATTATATTTAACTTAATAAGTGGGTCCCATTTATTTTTATATTAATATTTTTAGGTTTTTTTTTAACAAAACGGCTAATGTTTGGCGGTTTTGGATTGTTTCTTTTTTTCAAGCGCCTAAACTTTAGCCGCTTAGACCTTTTTTATTTGCTCTCCACGGTCAACTTTTCCCTCTTTCACTTAGTCTCTCTACCAAAATGAACGTGATAGACTGCTTTTGCACTCTACCCATAGCCCTTGCTCTGAGAAGGATTCAACTTTAACTCAGTTTTCTTTGTAAAACAAAGTTACATGCAGGTTCTTTGTATATAACCAACTGGAAATGTAATATGAAACGTCCCAAAACAGTGGGTTTGTTCCAATTGCCTCGAAGTAAATGTTTACAGATTCCTGTACTACTAATGGGGGCCTATTAATTGTGGGCATCCAACTCAAAACCAATTGGCAAAGAGTGGAGTGGCCCTTAAGATTATTAACTGCAGGATCTTAGAGTGCCCATACAATGTGGGACTAATAATCTCAACAGGGCCTTAGCAACTTGAGTACTCCCTTGCTTCTGGACCAGTTGATTGCCTCCAACGCCGCTATGGTCTCCGGTTGCTCCTCATCAACAGCTATTAGCGATGTTATCAAATGCACCCGAGGCTCTCGCCTAGGCACCAAAGGCGCCCGAGTCACTGGGTGAGTGCCTCAGCTGTAATGCGCCCAAGGTGCCAGCCCTTACTCTAGGATTAATGTTTTTTCTGGTCGAATTAGGCGCTTAGGCACATAGCCAGTTAGCCCTAGGATACAACCCAACCTGTCTGTCCCTAGGATCCTTCTCTTAGAATCTAATTTTCAACAAGGAAAGAGGTGACCGATCCCGCACAAGCAAAACAGTCGAAGCACTAAGCTTATGTAATTTCATGGTAAGTGTTTAGGAGTGCCTTTGTTCATAAAGAGACCAAAGGGTCAAAGTTTGATATGTTATTTGACATGATAAAATCTTGGTTGCCAAGATGGCAGAGGAAACTCATCACTCGTGTTGGAGGAGCAACACAATGGCGGTACTTTTGTGGCGTTAGAGAAACTCCTCCAAATTCTACTCTGTTTGAATATATATTCAGAAGCAACTTTTTGACTTTGGAAGTAAAATAGCAAAAAGTTAGTTTGGCAATACAATTTCAGAATGACTTTTGAGATAAATTTTTCAGAAACAAAATATTTTTGCTTCTGACTTATTTTTGTGAGATTAAATCGCACAAAAACACAATAGCAAAATCTTTTGATAGACAACCAGAAAAACATCTCTAAAATGGACTCCTGACGATTTTATTAGTCTTGATAGTTGATATTATTAGCAAAACTCGAAATTCCTTTTCCTATACAAACTGAACCAAGTAGTTCGACAGCTATATATAGGATTTCAATTTAACAAGTCGAAAAGATGTGAGCATTCAGCAGCTTTGGGGGGAAAGAAAAAAAAAACAATGTCACTCTGGTGGATTTTCCGGAGGTTCTCTTTCGGAAAGAAGAGAAAACCATACATACTTGTTCTGAACTCAGATATCATGGTGAACATACTTTCTAGACTACCAGCAGAGTCAGTGTTAGCATGCAGACGAGTCTGTAGAGCCTGGAGAAACCTATCCATATTGGATGATAAATACTTCAGAGATATGCATCTATGGCGACTGCAGCAACAGGCATATTATGTTGATCACGGATTGAGTTTTATTTTCGTGGATGCTTTCAACTCTATTTACTACGCAGAGTTTGACGAGAAATCTCTCAAGAAACTGACAATGATCAACTTTCCCCTTCCTGCTATAACTATGGTTGGTTCATGCAACGGTTTGGTTTGCTTTGGCACACGTAGCGAAGCCAGGCCTTCGCGTGCTGACCCTGTGTACATTTGCAATCTAGTTACAAAAGAATTTTTGGAACTTCCAAAATTTCTCACCGATGATGAAGATAAAAAAGTTTACAAAGTGTTACCCGGATTTGGTCATGTTCCTGTTACCAACGAGTACAAAGTTGTTAGAATCATGTACGATGAGGACCAACTGTTGAGTTGTAAGCTACAAGTATATACTCTTGGCGCAGGCAGTGGCTGGAGAGATAAAGGGAAATTCAACTACCAGCTTATGGTAGATTATACAAATGGGTTTACGAATGTGTTTGTCAATGGAGCTCTTCACTGGTGGGATTGGAATGGGAAAATTGTGGCTTTTGGTTTGGCAGAGGAGGAGTTCCATGTACTCCCAACGCCACCGTGCTTACCTTGTTCGTCAGCTATCGAATCTCACGCAAATTTTCGACTTCTAGTACTGGGAGAGTCCCTCTGTCTGTTTCATCAGAGAGGGCGTAGCGATGCAGACGTATGGGTACTAAAAAGAGCTGCTAGTTACGCTGAGCATTGTGAGTCCTGGAGTTGGTACAGACAGTTCACTCTTCCCATTAATACATGGTTTCGAGGCCGGGCGTATGTTTTTCCGTTTGCTGTTACTAAAAGGGGTGAAGTTCTAATTGCCTCTTATGATGCAGAAGAAGTTGTCAAAAATGTTGTCGCCATTTCTTATGATCCAAAAACTGCAACCACTAAAAAGATTGGGAACCTGAAGAATACATTTCTCCCCGGTTTCAGCTCAGTATCACACGTTAACAGCTTCGTCTCATTGAAAGAATTAGAAGAAGAAAATGTAACAAATGTTCAGAACATGGCATATGCCATTACCAGCTGCTGCAGCTAATGTGTAGTTCAGTTTGGTAAATGAACTCTGGACTTTTACCGCAGGAATAGCTGATTTTGATATTCTTAGTTGTTTTTTTTGTTGTTGAAAAATCACTTGTTTCCTCTCTTGTTACCAAGTTCTGATACAGCTAGAAGCATGACTCTGACACTGCTAGTTCAATTCTAATGTAGGCACCTGCTCTAAAATAAAAAGTTTCAGTGAAATTTGCAGGATAAAGATTAGAAAAAGATCGTGACGCCTTTGGATTAACTGGTGGCTTCATATTCAAAACAACAATCAAGAATCCTTGTGGTATCAGAGGTATGCTCTGGTGGACTATTGTTGTTGTGATTGTCAGACCGTAACTTATCTTTCTCGGTATTAATCGATGTGCATAGAGCCAAAGAAGACTGATCACTTCAGCCTCACAACATAATTCACCTGTCTGCGCAAAAAGAGCTTAACGATTTTCAACTTATAAAAAATCTAGTTATCTATGAATGTCTTCAAGTGCTTCAACAATGCTGTGCCTTTCATGTGCTCTCTCTGAACCATGTAGTCACATAGGAATTTGGTGTTGCTGGGTTCAAACCCTCTGGCTTCCAAATATTTGTGGAAAACCTTCTCCAAAACCTTCTGCAAGTTCTCGTCCAAATCCCTTAAAACACGAAAAAAAAAAAATGTCACAAGATTTAGCAAACCGGGTAGCAAGAAATGTTATAACCAAAGCTAGCAAATAAATTCCACTTACCAGAGATTAGGTCTTATGTAATAGTAATCATCATTATAATCAACTGGATTCTTGACTTCCAGACTGGTAATTGTAATTATTCCATCTGCTACCTGAGCCTTAACATCGAGATCCAAAGTAAGTCCGCTCTCCTTCAAAACACTTACATTCAAGTAAACAATATGAGCATCATAATTACAAGGCTCGTGAACTGTAACTTCAATCTCCTCGCCCTGATACTCTCTAGTCAATCTTATATGTCTCTCCCTTGGATTATCCAGGATCTTGAAAGGAAACTCCTATCGAAAAAAACATACAGACACACTGATGTGTGTTCAATTGATGAACAAATCAATCACATTTTAAGTAACCCATCATATTATGAGCCCATGCATATATCAATATATCATGAAATAAAAAGGAACAAACCTTAGGAGATTTCTTTTCAGGACAATCCGTTTCAGACTCAATAAAACTGAGGAGAGGGTCACCGGTATTATATCCTTTCTCGGCTAGATCAGAGAAGCGATGGTAAGTCGAAATAGATTAGTTGACAATAAACATGAGACCCTTTTACAAAATTTACTCAATATTCATAAAGAGAAATAATCAACCTCCAAAGCCATTAAACATGCGGTGAGTGAACACACCATCTGTTTCCAAACACTCTTAGACTTGATTCCGCAGCGAAATTCTTCAAGTCCTGCAACAACATCATGCATTTCATGTGCTCACTATGAAGAACCCTGTAGTCACATAAGAATTTGGCAGTGCTGTGGTCAAACCCTCTGATTTCCAAATATTTGTAGAAAGCCTTCTGCAGGTTCTCATCCAAATCCCTTAAAACAACAACGAAAGCCAGTGTTACAAGATTTATCAAACCAAACAACCGATACCAAGAATAATCAAAGCTAGTAAACCATTTCACTTACGAGAATGTAGGCTGTGAGTAATCAACCTTATAAGAAACATTTGGATTCTTGACTGCCAATCTTTTAATACTAATTCCATCTGCTTTAGCCGAAACTTCGAATTCCAAAGTAAGTCCGGTTTTATTCGAAACACGTACCTTCAAGTAAACATAATGATATCCTATCATCTCTTCCGTCATCTTTTCCATATCAGCATTATCATCATCCAATTGTTCAACTGTGACTTTAACCTCCTCATCCTGATACCTTCTAGTCAATGTTATCTCTCGTTCCTTGGCATTAAGCACAATCTTGAAAGGAAACTCTGTCGGTGCCTCACTAACCTATCGAAAAACACACACAGATGAAAACCATTATGTTATAGCTATTCCTTAATTAAAATCATGAACCTAAATCAATCCATCCCAAGAAAAAAGAAAACAAAAGGAACAAACCTTACGGAATTTCTCCTCCTCACGATCGATTTCAGACTCAATTAATCTGACAAGATCAGGGTATTCAGTATTAGATTTCTTCTCGGCTAGAGCGGAGAAGTTATGAATCGAAGTTCTTTGAAATACTTGTCTAGATAGATTAGTACTGATTATGGCCGTACTGGTCTTCAATGGGGTACTGAGAATGACAGTGGTGTATCTTGTATGATTAGTTGTTGTATTTGCCAGAGGGATCACTGAAGATGCAGCTTTCTTCATCATTCTTCTCAAAGTCGCCATTTTGCAAAGGTTTTCTCAGAAATCTCAAGGGTTTTGAAAGGATCGGTAATCTGAGTTTTCTTGCTTGACACAACCCGGCCAGAAAACCCATTTGTATGTTGGGTTGGGCCCAAATTCTCTTTTCTAAAGTACTCCACCATTTTTTTCGTGGGTTGTAACATCCCAGACCAGTGGGTTTGTTCCTTGCCTTGCCTCCTTATGAAGAGAAGCCGCTAGGGGTGAGCATGGACCGGATTGGGCTGATTTTCGCCTCATCCGCGCCGCACCCAATATTTGGCGGATTTTGAATTCCACATCCGCACCCAATCCAACATCCGGCGGATTTGCGTCCAACAGATGCGCGGATGCGTGGATTGGTACGGATGATTCACTGATTCTTACAAAGTTAAAACTTACTTTAAGAAGATAGCATTGTGCAATACATGTAAACTGCCGAGCCAAAATACATACATATATAATAAGGTATCACAAATTCTTGTACAACATCACAACTTCATATACAAAAAAGTGACGATAAAACATAAACAACAGCTCCAAAAAACATGTTTTACAACTGCCCAATCTAAATGTGCAAAAGTTTTAGAAGCCTAAAGCCTACTGTTAGTACTATGTGCCGTATATACCACACCAAAAAAAAAAAAAAAAAAAAGTCAGTTCAAAGTGATTACTTCTTCTTCATCCTTGAGCACTTCCAACGCGTCTGCAATCCAGAGAATGAAGACAAATAAATGAATTAATCACTGACATAGTATATCTAATAATCTCCGAGTTTTTATTAAATTTTCCTAAATAACCTTAACCCTAGTGGGTGCGGGTGTCCATGGACTTTTGACTACTCCAACCGCAACCGACCCTATATTCAGTGGTTTCTAGAAACAACATCCACGTCCGGCCCATCTTTTGGCGGATTGGACACCCAACCCGCAAAAAACGGTTGGGCCGGAGGTTTTTGGGTCTTTTGCTCACCCCTAGAAGCCGCAACATTATTTGATTCTCTGAGAAGATGAAAGAGTACATTTGCTCGAAGCAAAATATTGAAGCAAATGTTCAGTCATTAACCAAAATATAAATTTGTCCACTTGATAGATCCTACACTAATATTGATGGCTCTAAGCAACTAGAGATGTCCACTGCTTCTGCCCCATTTGATTGCCTCCAACGCGGCTATGGCCTCCGCTTGCTCCCCCTCTACAGCTAGATAGGTTATCAAAGACGCTCATCTAGGCGCCAAAGGCGCCCAAGGTGTTATGTGAGCGCTGTAATGCACCCAAGGCTCCATCAATTTTTCTGGTTGTATCAGGCGCCTTAGTCGTGCTTAGGCACTTGAGGCGTGAGGGGGCTAGCTTGACGCATCGCCTCGCCTCACGCCTCAAACAACATAGACAGCTAGCCCTGGGATACAACCCCCATCTCCCTGTATTCATCTATCAGTAAACATAATCAGTCCCACTCCCATTTTGTTAGTCTCCCTAAAGAAATAAGCATCAAAATTAACTTTAATGAAATCTGTATCAGGTAATTCCCAAATTTGTGGATTTATTCTTTGACCAACTAGCACACCACAAATTGCATGTGCCACAAAGAGAAACCTGCAAACACAATCATCTTGTTCTGTCTATCGCTAGGAAGAGGAGCGGATTAAACCAGCTAGATATCGAATCCACAATAGACAACCCATTTAACACCCCTGCAATAGTAGAATCTAAAGCAAACCAAGTCCTTTTTGTTATCTGAAAATCTTTAAAGAGGACAAACACGATACCATGCCTAAATCTAGATTTTTTTAACTCTCACAGGGAGACAATTATGCAGACATTTCCATAGGAAATCCTTGACTTTAGGTGGCAGATTAGCCTGCCAGTCTTTTCCAGGGAAAATTTGAAACAACAGGACCGTCAGCTGCAGTATTAACAACATAGTAAGCAGATTTTACTGAAAAAAGACCGTTCTTAGTAGGCTTCCAAGAGATGATGGCTCTTCACATATCAGATTCAGGGAAGCAGCTAACACTGTTAAGATCGGAGGTATACCCTAGTGGACTAAAGCTGTTGTGATTCCTAAATTGCAACTAATTTTTTCGGGATTGATCGATCTGCATAGAGTCTAAGAATACGACTTCAAAATTCAGTACAGATCGAGCTTTTGACCTCTGCCGGCCTCACAGAAAGAGTGGTTTTCATGGCGACTATTAAAGAATGCGTATTCACCACCAGACAACATACTAAAAGAGGGAACAGCACCAGGAGGACACAAAAAATCAGTTAACTCAAACGACCATAACCTTGTTTCCAAAATTCTAGCTCAATATTCGATTCGTTTACTCCATAAAGTTACTAGTTCACTACTACATTGAATATATGTAAACTCTAAAGCCATGAAAAAACATCACAAATAATATTCTGTTTTGAAGATTTACTTGGCAACGAAAGCCTTCACGTCCTTCAACCAATTCAAGTACTCCCTGCTGTCTTTGTTGATCATATACTCGTGCAAGAAGTTGGTGGTGCTAGGTTTGATCCCTCTGATCTCCAAATACTTGTGGAAAGCTTTCTGCAAGTTCTCATCCAAATCCCTACAACAAAACACCATAAAAACCAACATTACAAAACACGAAAACCTCAACAACAAACAGCAGTCGATCAACTCTACTACTTACAGAAAGTCAGGTCCCTCATAAGGAATCAGCTCTTCAGAAGCATTTGGTTCTTTAACAGACAAACTGTCAATCGAAATCTGGTCTGGATACGCCATCACACTGAACTCCAACACCGGTCCACTTGTTTTCGATACACTGACAACCAATGGAATACTAGACGGCGGAGTACTACTCGCCGCACCATCCGCATCCTGATCATCATCATAGTCATCCTCACCAGTAACAAGACTATTCATGTGAACTATAACTTTGATATCTTCACCATCATATTCTCTAGTCAATGTTACAGTTTGCTCTCCTGGGTTATCTTCAACCTTAAATGGGAACCCACTTGGTGCCTCCACAACCTACAAACAAAAAACAAAACAAAAACTGGTTAGGGCATTTTCACAAACAGGTACAATGCAATGTAGAGTTTGGAACAAACCTCATGATCATCTGATTCCAGAGCACACTGAATCTCAGATTCAAGACAACCCAGAAGTTCTTCTTTGGAACTAAGAATTTCCTCAGCTTGGGAAGAGAAATTAAGTGTTGGAATGAAATTGCTTGGAAATTTCTGTCTACAAAGATTACAACTGCAACTACTGGTACAGTTCCTCAAAGGGGTAGTGAAGATGGCAGAGGTGTAATTTCTGCGGTGAATGGTTCTTGTTGCTTGTGGGATTAATGAAGATGCAGCTCTCTTGATGATTCTACCTAAAGTCGCCATTTTTTCAGATACAGAACAAGCTTTTCTCTAAATTCTCTGTTTCTTTCTTTTTGTTTATCTAGTTTAGGGTTTTTGAAGAGATTTGGGCCCAATGATAAACCTTGTCAATGGATTGGGCCTCTTTCCTCACACTGGCCACCGGAATGGTCACAAATGCAAAGTATAGTTCAGGCAAGAGATTGTAGTGGACTAGTGCATTTGTGGACTAGTGCAAATCGGATATCTCTGGAATCCGATTTTTCAAAATAACACAATTTTACTATACTAGTGGACTAGTGCATTTGTGGTGAAACACTTAAAACTCACCTGCTCCAATAATGAATCATTGGTTTAACTGAATAACTAAATAAAATAGATAGACCTTTCTCTTCGTCTCAAGTCGATGGATCTTCTCAATTGAAAGATCTCCTATATGGCTAATACACATTCCAGTTGACCGAGCCTAATTCTAATTGTTTTGTTCCGATGCAAAGATATCAACGGGGCCGGTTCGTCCTATTCAGATATTCACACGACCAAGAGGTACTGGATTTTCTTGCCCTGAAAGGGGAAGGAAGGCTGGAATGCCAACATACGTCTATTATCGAATTCACCCGACCTGATAGTACCCATTTTGGGAACGTCCAGTGCCAGTGTTTTTCCGGTTTTTCTCTCTCTCCTCTCTGAAACAGTGTTTCAGAGGGAGATATTTTGCGATTTTCTGTTAATGTTGCTGGTGACCGCTCCATCCCGTTAACAATTCAAGGTACTGTGATTCTGATACTGAAATTCTTGATTGGTGGATTCTTGTTGTGGTGATTCGTATTTTCAAGGGAGTCTTTGTATTTTTTTGTTTGTTTCAATATATTCTTCTGATTTCTTGGGTTCTCAAATCAATTCTATCATCTTCTATAAACAAGGTGGGTTGTGTTGTATTGATTGTTAGTACTGTGAATCGTTTTGCTAGTGCTTTTTTGGATTTTCAAAACCAGATCTGATTTTTTCAATTTCGGAACAGTTCAACCTAGATTTATCTTCTACGATATATCAAGCAGTTTCGGTGGGTTTTCTCAAATCATTTGGTTATTGGGTTAACTGGAAAAACCAATTTCTGCTGGTTGGTCTTGTTGGTTATTATGGCTGGATGTTTGTGCTGCGTGGTTTCTTCCTTGAGGTTTTCTCTGAAGATGGAAATTAAGTGGGATAAGTTATCTTAGTTCCAATTGTTTTCCTGTTTGAGAGATTGTTGAATCTATTGATTGATTTGGGTGTTTTCTGGTTAAGCTTTTTCTCTTTAAAGGGTTTTGATCTTGTGTGTGGAAGGTCTAATCCCTCTATTGTCTCTTTTGGCTTTATGTTTCTTATTGAGCATGGAGACTGATTTGTTATGTCAATTATTCGACCAACTCATTGTCACTGAGGTTCCCCCTCTTCCTTCTGCGGATGAAGATATTTTGTGCTGTTTATTTGGTTGTTTTTGGTCATTTCCGGCTAGGGCTGTCAACGGTACTTAACGAAACGGATATTGGTCATACCGTATCTGTTCCATTAATTTTTAACGGATATCCGCTATCCGTTAATTATCCGACGGATAATAAAAATTCATTCCGTATCCGTTCCGTTAATATTAACGGATAACGGATAATATCCTTTAATTATCCGCTTCGTTAATATTTTTAAGTTATATATAAACAAACAATACTTTGTTGAAATTCGCAATCTTGTAATACCAAAAAAAATATTGTGATAGAAGTAAGAATTTCAAGTAGTACTAGTAGACTACTTGCTCATACAAAAAATACACGGAAATGCAAAAAGTTTAGCTAGGTTTATGTGAAATTATATAAAAAAAACCCTGCCTTAACGGTAACGGATATTTAAAGGATCGGATATATGCTCTACCGTTACCGTTCCGTTAACATGCTATTATCCGTTAACTATTGGTAACGGATATCCGTTCCAATAAGTTTCGGATAAAATCCTTTATTAACGGAACGGTACCGAACGAATAGCGGATAATCGGATATCCATTGACAGCCCTATTTCCGGCGACGTGGGGTTGCCGACGAGTTATAACATTTCCCCGGTAGGGCACCAGAGAGATCTTTTCTTGGATCCGGGTCATGGGATTAATGGGTTGAGTTTCTTTCTTTTGGCTAAGGCTTCGGGTCTGCCTTGGTGTAGTATCAAAGCCCAGTTTTGGTTTCTGCTAAGGTTATGTTCTTGGGCCGTCAACTTAAAAGAGATTTTTTTCTTTTCATCTCTTATTCTACTGTGAGATGGAAGAACGACTGATTGGCCTTAGGTTTATTTGTAGATCATCAAAGTAGGAGTAATACACTGTGTTATATCCTATGGAGATATAGAAATTTGGATCTGCCTCCGGCTTCGGCGTCGGCTTCTCCACCACCTATTTTTTCCCTTATTCATGGTGGTGGTCGGATTTTCATTCTTGTTTGTTATAGCTTTCTTATATTGAGTTTTGATTTAGATACTAACTTAGGCTTGTCCGGCTCTTTGATTAGGGTTTTATCTATTTCATATATGGTTGTTTATGGTCTTAGTATTAGGGTTTCGATAGCGTTTCGAAGTGTCCGTTGTTTTCTCGGCAGGTATCTCCGGCACGATAAAGGTTTTGAAGACTCAACTCAAGCTTGGATGTATCTGTTAGGGTGCTTTGTTGGTTGGTGATCACAAAATTATTCTACCCCAGATTTGATTGCTATTTTTTCTGTCGGTGGAAGAGTTCTGGTGAGTTTTTTGAAGAGCTTATCGTACACACGCCGTGGAATTTGGTCAGCTTTGGTTTTGTTCCATCTCTTTCTTTTGAGCAGAGTTTTATCAGTTGGATAACTAAAATTTCACCCCGAGTTGTGGATCTAGTTTCATCGATCCAAACTCACCCTTTGTTTCGAAGGGCGTTACGGTTACTGTTTGTTAGTCTGAGCATCAACACTAGATTCTTATTACGGGTTTCTGGTTACAAATTTCGGGTTATGTTTGGAAAACGCTTAGAATCCTGTTTTGTTTGTCGTACAGTAAAAACTCCATATATTAATACTTTAGGGAACACACAAAATTATTAATATATGGAGTTTATTAATATTTGGAGGTATACCAACAAATTGTGTATGCATTAACTGAGGAAGAAATCATTGCTGGAATTAGACAAGAAGCGGAGGGAGAGAGCCTTGAGGATGATAGTACAAAAATACTAAAAGTTTCATGCCAAGAAGCTTTATACGTGGCTTGATAAGTTTGAAATATTTTAGCTTCAACAAGAAGGTGTCCATGGCGACGAAGTTTTACGCATCCGTAAGCTAAAGGATGCGGTAACAACCTAAAAATTACATTTGCTTCTCAAACAACTATAAATAAATATTTTGGTACATCTTAAATTATGTTGTAATAAGATATATATTTTCCAATATAATATCACTTATTAATATATGGAGGTAAATTAGTTAAGGCGGGACTGAAAAAATGTATTGATATTAAAATGTGGAGTTTATTACTATTTGTAAGTGGCCCAAATTGGGACTACAAATTTTTATTAATACATAGGGTTTATTAATATATGGAATATCAATATATGGAGTTTTTACTGTATTTGTATTGTTCTCGTGTAACTTCTGGGTGTTATATGCCCTATTTTCTTATTTAAAAAAAGAAAAAAGGACTAGTGCAATATAATCGAATTCCTAGATAAGAATAAAAATGATAGACTACTTCAATTCTTGGAAGTAGAATTTAATACAACTCCCTGGAATTCAACTGTAGGAATCCAATCCTAGAATTGGATTCTTTTAATTCCAATTCTTCCAATTATACAAGGTACAAGTGTTTTCCACATTTCTTTCGTCTACAAAGTATTATTCAGTGGTAAGGCTTAGTCTTATGGCTCTTCGAGTTTTGTTTACAATTCTAGTCACACGTCATCTGGAAGAGCAACTAAGTACAATGGTTGTTTCGAGTTTCAAACAACTTACGCATGATGGAATACCTCAACCGCGCTAAATCAAAGCGCCCTAGAGAATATGTGAATCTCCGCTTAATGAAACAGCGCATGACTGGCCACCTGAAGTCATGCGTTGTTTCATTGAGTTTACCAGAGCCGGCATTTTCTCTTCATTTATTTTCATCTCCATTTTTCTTCCTCCGTGTTCAATGAAAATGCAGGTGGGATATCTCAAGTTTTAGGGTTTTTTTTTTGCAAATTCGTTTGAAGGGTTTGTAGGAGAGGGTATTGTGATTCTATTGACATTATAATTTGGATGATGTTACCCACAAATCAATTGTAGGTATTGTTTTTAAACTTTGGGTTTTTTTTTTTTCTTCTTTTCTGATGATGTTATAGATTGAAATTATTGATGAATATGGATGAGTGTTGATGTTTGTAGTTAGTGAAAGTATTAGATTAAAAAAAATGATTCAGAATTTAGATTTTCCATGTTGAATTTAAGGTTAAATTGTGATAGTATGATTGAAATTCATAGTATTATCGAATGGATAGATTTGCTATCCGAAGAAGAAGATAACATTGTTGTATGTTTAACTTTTCCATTCACATCCAATGAGCATTGTATGTCTTTGTCAGGAAAAGGTTCACTCTTTAGCCGATTGTCTTTGGGCTGGGTCAGAATGTGGAGTTTAAGGTTGTATCGGAATCGCTGAAGTAATGCACCAAGATTACAGTGATGATGGTGATGACAGAGTTCTTGTTTCTCCTGGAAAAAAAAACAGTCCTCAAGGAAAATAAGAAAGAAAAATCAAGGTTCGTGTACGAGTTGAAAATCTGCATAGGTATTCGAAGTACCATATCCATC
>JAJJMA010190208.1:0-14213 GCA_023529015.1 Papaver nudicaule | reverse complement strand
CATATTCTGGTTAGAAACGTCTTATGAAGAGTCGAATTCTTCATCGAAGCACCGAAACCATAGATATCTTGCTTAGTAACATCTTTTGGCTAGGCGGATTCTTCGTCGAAGCACCAAATGTATACGTATTGGTCATATCTTATGTGAAAACTACTTGTGATAAGTGGGATTCTTAGTTGAAATACCAAACCTAGTGATGTATTGCTTCATAAGGTCTTATGATGAGTCGAATTCTTTGTCTAAGCAACAAATGTATAGGTATTGATCATATTTTGGTTAAAAACTACTTGGGACAAGTTGGATTCTTCGATCGAAACACTAAACCGAATGTTCTTATTCATATTTTTGCATAAAAACGTCTTGTTATAAGTCTAATTCTTCTACTGGAGCACCAAATCTTTAGGTATCGTTCACACCAAACCAATTAATGTTTGCTAGATTATCACTAAATTGATCCCCTAAGTCGGATTCTTCATCGCATCGAAGGTTGATTAGAAAAAAAAACGAAAACACGAGCTTGAGAAAGCACACAATCCGTATGACTATCCAAGCGATTCTCCACCGCTGATAAAGAGTTTAAGAGTGAATACCAGTCGTTCATCTCATTCTCCACCGTTGATAATCCAGTCAACCCCCCAATCTCTCACCGTCCAACAGGATTTCAACTCTTATCCAAACACCACAAAAATTTCAACTCTATCCAGTCAAAAAACAAATCTCACAAACACCACAAAAATTTCCCCCCTTTCTCTGAAAACAAAAAACCCTACCTACCCAAAATTTCTCCCGCTCCGATTCCCTCCCAAAATTCAGAGAAGATGACAAATCTTTTCTCTCTTAAACTACCCAAACTTCAGAGATTTGGCTCCAAATTTCAGAGAAAAATGTCACCTCTAAATTTCGAAATCTACTCAAAATCCCCCCCAAATTAATCTAATCTCTCCTTTAAAACAGAGTTGTAACATCCCAAACTAGCTCTAGGGTTTTTATTTGGATTTTTGCTTTTTGATTTTTCTCGAGTTTGAAAAATCAACTATCAAAAATCAACTATCAAACCCTAAGCTAGAGTTGTTGAGCTTCAGATCTACAAACCCTAATCGAGTTTTTGCTTCAGATCTACAAACCCCCTAAGGTATTATTTCATTCTTTTTGATTTTCAGTTTGTTGTTAGAAATTAGGGTTTTATATTTGCTTTTTGGTTTTCAGAAATTAGGGTTCTACTAATATTTGTTTGTTGTTTGCAGGAATCTCTCAAGCTTTCAAAGGTAATAAACCAGTGATTTTTGTTTCATTTTTTTTGAATCGTTCTAAATTTTGTTTGAAATTAGGGTTTTGATTCCTTTTTTGTTTCATGTTTTCAGGGGAATCTGTCACTCTCAGTCTCAAGGTAATAAACCAGTCTCACTCTGGGGTTTTTGATTTTTATTTGATTTTTGTTTGTTTTTTTGTTTGATTTTTGTATGTTTTTTTGTTTGAATGATTTCTGATACTTTCTTTATTTCATGTTTGCAGGGGAATCTCTTAATCTCAAGGTAATAAACCAGTCTTTTGTGTTTTTGATTTTGTTTGATTTTTGTTTGAATGGTTTTTGATTTTCTGCTTTGTTTGGTGTTTGCAGGGGAATCTCAAAGTAAAGAATGGAAGCTGATGTAAGTCAACTGATTGAGTTTGTGTTTGTGTTTGAGTGTTTCAATGGAAGTTTCAATGGAGTGATGAAACTGATTTTTGGTCTTGTTTTGGTGCAGGTTCAATATCCTGGTTCTTCTCCTGGTCCTTCAGCTGAGCAACCTTTTGTTTGCTCACAACAAACAACTGGTTCTTCAACTGTTGAACCTGTAGTTATTGGTGATCTTGTCCGCACTTATTGCCCTATCTCTGTTCCAGATTGGAGAAGTATGCCCGACACTTACTTGGAGGATGTGTGGAATGCTTTGATGGTAATATACTGCTCTCATTCAGTTTTCGCTTCTTTTAGGTAATTCTGTTTTTGATGATTGATGGAGCTTTAGCCGATGAGTGGCTAGTGTATTCACTTTCCTATGTGCGAGAAGATTGCTTTGCATATACAAGCAATCAACTTACACATAGGAAAGCGAATGTACCGGCTCATTTAGTTATTGCTCCTGAATCAACTTTGTGTTGCATAGTAAATTGGATACAGTAGCTTCTTTTCCTTTTATTGAATGATTAAATGGATTGCTGTATATGGAGTATGTTGTGGCAGCTTGAGTTTGAGTTCACTGTTCCAAGTGAGCCTAATTCAGCTGTTGAAGGCTAAGGTTCTTCAACTGTTGAACCTGTAGTTGTTGGTAGAAGTGGATAAGTTGATGGTAATATTCTGCTCTAATTCAGTTTTTGCTTCTCTTTGTTACAGGACAACCAACAGAATTTGATGGTGCAAAGCCAAATAGTTTCTCAGATGGTGTTACAATCCCTTCAACCCATGCTACAAGATTCCTTGGAGCTTTAGCTGAGGCTAGGTTGGTGATTCACTCTCTTACGTGTGAGATGATAGTTATTCAGTGTTATGAAATGACCAACTTACACGTAGGAGAGTGAATGTACCAACAAATGTTGCTATTGCTCCTGAATCTAAACCATGTAGCTTGTAGACTAGCATATGACAGGATTATGACAAGATTATGATTTATAACTTTAATTGCTTGAAATCAGTTTGTGATATGTTCAATAGATAAAGCCAACAGAATTTGATGGTGCAAAGCCAAATAGTTTCTCAGATGAAGCAGCAACAGCGGCAACAGCAACACCAGCAACAGCAGCAACAGCAATGAAACTGCTTCAGCTGACAGAATTCCAGTGGTCCCAGGAATTATTGGTTTTGAGGATCCCAATAGTGACTGTCAAATGGTGCACCTCTTCAATCGAAAGAGAAAAACCGTGGCTATATATACTCTTTTGTGCAGCAGGTCTGTTTGCTTATATATACTCTTTTGTGCAGCAGCTTAGGTAGTCTGTTTGCTTAGATATACTCTTTTGTGCAGCAGCTTAGGTAGTCTGCTTGCTCTTTTGTGCAGCAGCTTAGGTAGTCTGCTTGCGTATACAAGTATAAAGTATACTTTTTGTGAATGTAAATGGAATCAAATGAGAAATGTAAATGGTTTTGAACCAGACTTTTTGTGAATGAAAATTGCATATTTTGAAATGAAAATTGCACATTTTGTTATTTGAATTTCCAGGTGACCAGAATCTGGCACCTTCAGGTGACCGGAATATGACACCCTCCGGTTGCCGGACTGACATCCGGTGACAGAACTGACATAAATCCCGGTGACACATGTCATCTTTGTGGGACAGCTCGGAGACACGTGCCTTCCAGTTATTGGATAGCTCGGAGACACGTGTCGTACAGCAGTTGGCCAATTGTCTGCCACATGTCATCCATTCATTAGTTCGCAGGTTGCCACGTGTTTATCATTTATTGGCCAGATTTTTGACACGTGTAGACCATTTATTGGATAGCTTCCTGACACGTGTCGTCTATTGGTTGGCCAGCTCTCTGACACGTGTCATCCTTTTATTGGTTTTTAGACATACACGTGTCGTCAATTTATTGGTCAGCTTTCTGACACGTGTCGTCCATTTATTGGCTTGCTGATCGACACATGTCGTCCATTTGTTGGATATCTCTCTGACACGTGTCGTTAATTGGTTGGTTCAGCTCTTTGACAGCTGTCGTGCATTGTTGGCAGGCGGTGCCACGTATGTCGCCAGCTCGGTGCCACATGTCGTTTCAGGGTAATTTAAAAGAAGTGTTGCTGAATTAAAGCAGCACTTATTTGTGTTGTTTTAATTAATTAAAACAACACAAATAGAGTGCTGCAAACACCCCCCAGCACATTTGCAACATAGGATTCTTAACACTGTATTTGTATTGCAATAAATCAGCCTGAATTTTTAGCAGCACTTATAGTATGTTGGAAACCCCCCCAAATGGTGTAGTGTTTTGTTGCATGAAATACAGACGATAATTTATTTTCGTCTAGATTTTTAGGGTTTCACCTAGCCGAAAATTAAATTTTGTGATTCCATAGCCTATTTTCGGCTCAATTTTAACCCAGAATCCCGCCGAAAATAGAAGAAGACGATGAAGAAGACGATGTACAGTAAATTTTCGGCTAGCTTTTTTAAAATTAAGCCTATTTTCGGCTGGATTGGCTGCGACACATTTGGTAACTTATTTTTCGACACAGGCGATAATTGATTTTCGTCTAGATTTTTAGGGTTTTACCCAGCCGAAAATCACTCTGAACTATCATTTTTAACCATTCAAAAGAGGAATCAAAGCATAAAAACTTAATCATAGACAAAATTAAACAATGGGAGGAGACGATGAGACGATGAAGAAGACGATGAAGAAGAAGATAAAGGTTTTTGTTAATCCTTAATTTTAAAGGGTAACTTAGACTTTTCATATCATTTTGACACCCCTTATAACCCCCTCTAGGATAGGAATAAAAAACCCGGTCCCCCTATTAGATTTTCCGGCCCCCAAATTAGCCTTTATTAAAAAGACCTTCGGGGATTGATCCACTGAATTTGTTGGACCGTAAAGAAATAATCTCAAGGAATTCGAGTGAACCAAAACCAGTTGGTATACCACCACTGAAATTGTTATTTGCTACGTCGAGAATTTCAAAAGGAGGACCAAAATTATCTGGTAGTTCCCCGGAAAACAGAATATCGCTTAAGATTACCGCCACTAAACTGTTAGACCAAAAACCAACCGGAATTTCACCGCTTAACTTGTTCTTCTTAAGTGAAATATAATGTAGGTTAGGAAAATTCACAAATGTTTTCGGCAGTTCACCTGATAAATTGTTTTGTGACAACCGAATCTTCGCAAGTGACGGAAGTAGACCGATGCCCTCAGGTATTTCACCCGTTAATTGATTCCTATGCATTTCGAGAAATGTCAGATTCTTCAGTTTACCAAAGCCTTTGGGAATCAAACATGTTAACTCATTCTTTGATAGGTCGATTGTATGCAAATTCAAACAATCGATTTGTTTCGGTATTTCACCCGACAATTTGTTATTCGATAAATCCAGATCTGTTAAGTTCTTTAACAAAAACAAACTAACCGGAATTTCTCCGCTTAAATTGTTCCCCGCCAAACTCAGATGATCCATTTTCGAAAATTACCAATCCAATCCGGAATTTCTCCATACAAATTCGTTTTCATCATCCTAAAATAATTCAACTTTATCAGACCGCGAAATTCATTTGGGATTTTTGAAGGCGGGAAATCATTATGAGACATATCTAGAGCTTCGAGATTCGACAAGTTTTCGATTTCTGGCGGGAAATGACCGTTAAACTGATTTTCATAAACACCTAAACCCCGTAAAAATCGTAAATTTCCGATGGAAGAAGGAATATTACCCGACAAATTATTCCCTCCCAATAAAAGATCCCTAAGATTCGATAATCTATCGATATCATCCGGAATGTTTCGAACAAATCAATTGTAAGAAAGATCTAGAAGTCGAAGCTTCGAACAATTCAAAATGGAAATCGGAAATTCTCCAGAAATATGATTTAAAGAAAGATCAATTTCTGTTAATTTTTTCAAATCACAAATAAAACTCGGAACTTTTTCTGAAATTTTCATTTGTGAAAGTAGAATTCCATAAACAGAACCGTTGGTATCACATTTTATACCTTTCCAATTGCAGTGACGAGAATACTGTGGATTCCATGTTTCCAAAGATGTTGGATTTCCAAATTCTCTCTTGAGATTTAGAAGAATATCTCTTTCTTCTTTGTCTTCTTCAAGTCTCCATGAGTTTACTGCAAGAAAGAACACAGGAAGAAAGAAAACAACGAAAGAAACATTAACTTGTTTAGAAATCCACATTTCTGAGAAAACTCGATTCTGTTCTAAAAACTCCCAACTTGTTCAATTATATAGATAGCTGAATTCTCAGTCACTCTCTAGTCTACTCTAACATCATTACATTACATACACTTTAGCCATTTTTTCTTTGCTCTGTAGGCTCCAACGCGAGGACTTTGCAGCACTCCCTGCATTAGCAACCATTCAGATGTTATCCTCACGCCTATCACGTACAAAGATAGCTCCAGCTAGCTTCATGGGTCCAGTATAGTCATATCTTCTTCGCTCCTACATTGACTTAATGTTTAAGAGATGTCGACCATCATGCACCAAACGAAACTGTGGAGTTTGCACTAGTGAGACTAATGTGTTTGCCCAAAGTCATTCCAAAAATACTAATATTTGCCGAGAACACAATAAATAACAAAAGCCACCAACTGTGTGAGTCTAAGAATCTGAGATCACACCCAACGGTTCTAGATGAAGATCTACTCAAGAGTACTTAAGCATAAACACATCTAAGATAAAGTCAAGAATCTAAAAGCAATCAAACATAAGTAAAGAAAAATAAAAGAATCAAGACACAAGCATGTTTTTTAACAAGGTTCTTCCTCACGGTGGAGGCTTACATCCTTGGTATTTCATTAATCATGAGTGTGGTTACAAGGCTTAGCTACCTTCACGATTAACTAAATAGTCTTCAAGCTTTCTCCAAGTCTTGAGCTGATGTCCAAGTCTTTAAGCTTTTCCCAAGTTCTCACTCACAAGTTGCAAACCTAACGATAAGAGTTGTATCTTGTACTAGCTAGGGTTGCTGTTGCGAGTTCTAACCAACCTCTAACTTCTCAAGAGCTGGGTATTTATAGACAAGAAGGTAAGGGAGTACATATTCCAGTGTTACAAGGGCTATGGAAACTAAACTATTTCTATTTATTCCTCGAGATACACAATCCCTTCTGGGAGTCCTCCTCTCTGGACGTCCGTCTCTGAGATACCTCCCAGAGGTATGTTTGAGTCTTCCTTAGACATCGTATAGCCTCTGGCATCCGATCTTCTAGTACACCATCTCTCAGAATGTCCCTTGTAACGCACCTTCTAGAATATGACTCCTTTAGCTCTTCTCGTACCGTGTCTTTTCGGAGAGTATCCTCTGAGGCCAGTCCCCAATGGGACCTTCCAGAGAATATTCTAATTCTTGCAGGTTCCAAACTGTTTGACCGCAATCTCAAAAAAACCCTAGGTTTGACTGGTGCTAAACAACTGTATCCCACTTTCTGACTTGGCATTTAATGCCTCTGTAGTACCCTCAACCTTATCCGTGCTTTAGCCTGTCGCACTTTACACGCGTCTTATCCTTGAGTGGGGTGCGGTCAATTACTTTTAGGGTTTATCCCATACCTCTCGGTGTATTCACTAACTTGCTACCGCCCTTAGGATGGTGACACGTGTCCATCAGATTTCTGGTACCTACAGTTTGCTCCTCTTCTTTTTAACTTCCCATAGGGTAAGTTAGGAAGAAAATCTTTGTCGAAGGGTGCCATCATACACGTGCTCCAGCCTATGCTCCGGGATTTGGACACGTCGCCAAATAACTGAATAACAGGAAGCGCCGGTTGAGTAACCCACCTTTTCAGAGGTTGGATATAAAAAGTAATCCTAGTTCTTTTCAAGACCTTTATTTCCGTTTTATTCTCTTTCCTCAGAGATTTTCTTTGTCGAAAATCTTTGCTCCACTGTTCATCGTCTTCTCCGCCTAACTTTTATCGTAAAAAGCTTGGCTTGCGACGGCAATGGCGCCAAAAAGGTTAGTCTTGTTCATTGTGTTTTTCACCTTACTTTTCTATCAAAAAGCTTGGTTACTCTCCTCTTCCCCTTTGGAGTCTCAGAGATTCCTTTGTGTATTGAGTTCTGGCCTCTATGGATGCTCCTAGAGGTCTGTTCCAATTAAACAATACAGCTTGTAGGATTCCAAGTGAGTGTGCTTCCATAGATCGGGGAAGGTCCGTTTACCTTTGGATTTGATAGCAACGGGAATCCCATTCTGGAGGTTCCCTAACCTCTAGAGGATCTCCCTCCTTATCTACCATGGGTAAACGTTTGGGCTAGTGGCGGTGCCTCTAGGGAGCGCAAGGGAGGAGAGGCTTCAGAGGTAAAAAAATATTTTCCTTAGCTTTATGAGTATGTATCCCATACTTGCCCCTATTTTTTTAACTCTGAAGGTTGTTCTCGCAGACTGCTAGGCATATTGGGAAGAAGGTCGCTGTCTCCTCCGAGAGAGGGAAGACTGTAGCATCCAAACCTCCTGCCGCCGCTCGGAGACTGGTGGTAGACTATGGAGATGATGGCCCAGATTTTGTAGACCTGCCTTTCCAAGAAAACTTCCAGTCCCAACAGAATGATGATTTGGTTATCGTCCAACCAACTCAACTCTCCAAGGGTAATTAAGTCTTCTCAAGTCGCAGATTTGAGAGATCAGGCTCCCAAGGATGATGATATGCTAGTTCAGCATGAGGTTGAGTCTTCTAAGAAAGAAAGTATTATGGTGATTCCCTCTGGAAGTTCTTTGGTCGTTTCTGGGACTGCTACCAATGTTGTTGCTACCCTCCTTGCTCCTGACTTTCAGAGCAAGAGCTATGAGGAGCAAGCTGGCGTCGCTGCCCCAGAACCCCTTTCCTTACTGGTAAGTTAGATTCACCATGCTTATGCTTTCTTAGGTCTTGTCGCTTGTTTTCTGATTCTGGGATTCCTTTTCAGGTCCAGAATGGTTGCCTTATAGGAGACAGTTGCTCCTGCCAAAGCCTCTGAGGCATCTGCTTCCAGAGTTGCTCCAACCTCGGAGGCTGAAGATCCTGAGGATGTACCAACCTCTGAGATCGAGGAAGGCTTGGATCTCGGAGAGCAGGATGAGGATGAGCAGTCGGTGGTCGAGGAGCAAGAGAACGAGTACCCTAAGAATCAAGAAGCTGAAACTCAAGAGAGAGGGCCTTCACCCTCCAATCTTGCGGGTGATTGACTGTCTTTCTCTTTCCTTTTCTCTTGGTGGTGCATGTATGGGTTGTTTTTGGTTAACAACAAATACTTTGATTTTTTGTCTGGGCGCTCCCAAGCTTGGGGAGCAAAACACTTCTGAACCCTTATTGATGTGAATGTATGGGTGTTTGTTTTGCCTCTTTCGTGCCCTTAGGGTTAGACAATATTTTTGCCTTAGACCATGTTGTCTTAGGTTGTGTGTTTTTCAACACTTTGTCCCTTAGAGGCTCAATAACTTTGTAAAGTCTTACCAAAAAATTTCCTTTCATCATGAAGAAGATTTCATGTTGGTCGAAGGACTCAGTGGCCACTAAGTCAGACAAGGTCATAACTGTACTACCTTGATCATGATGACGAAATTTTCCCTAAGGTGAATTTTGAGAGTTCATTCATTCTGGGATGTTTCGTTAGGGGAGCCATCCCTCAGCCTGCATCTCCAAAACGACATCCTAAAATGTTATTAGGGCATCCGAGTCATATGGATAAGAGATCTGTCCATAGACTAAGGCAATGGGCAACATTGGGGGAGTGTACATCTCCCTCGTACCTGAAATACCCTTTCGAGGTCTTTGCCCCTGCATTGAGAGGGACGAATGCCTATTCGTTAGATCTAGGCGTGGGTTGTATGGCTAGTACTTCGAAAATACAAGGATAGAGACTTTCTTGTGATTTTCTGAGGGTTTCGAAAATAGAAGGAAAGAGTCGTCTTCTAATTTTCTGAAGAGTGACATACTATGATGTCTCAGGCCTTATTGGGGTGCCTCTTTGGGTCTGGAGGTCTTATTGGGATGCCTCCAGATGATAATGAGTGGGGCTTACTTGGTCGCCCAAGGCCTTATTGGGATGCGTTTTTGGGTTCTGGAGGTTTTATTGGGACGCCTCCAGATGATAATGAGTGGGGCTTACTTGGTCGCCCAAGGCCTTATTGGGATGCCTTTTTGGGTTTTGGAGGTCTTATTGGGACCCCTCCAGATGATAATGAGTGTAAGTGAAAGACTTGAGCTCTGATCGGGGAGCCCATGTCTTCTGATTTGTCGACTAGATGACTTCTGGATTCCACTCTCTGGGAAGTCCATGTTGTATGATCCATTCCCATAGATCATACTCATCTAATCCGTCGTATGGATTAGTCTCCATGTATGGACTCGAGCCCTGGGGACTCCTGCTGTGAGGAGCCTGGCTCTGAGAGTCCATGTCTTATGATCTGATCCCACAGATCATAATCTTCTGAGACTCACCCACCAGGGAATCCGTGTCGTATGATCTGTTCACAGGTCATACTCATTTAATCTGTCGTATGGATTAAGTTTCCATGTATGGACTCGAGCCCTGGGGACTCCTGCTGTGAGGAGCCTAGATCTGGGAGTCCATGTCATATGACCTGTTCACAGGTCATACTCATCTAATCCCTCGTATGGATTAGGTCTCCATGTATGGACTCGAGCCCTGGGGACTCCTGCTGTGAGGAGCCTGACTCTGGGAGTCCATGTCGTATGATCTGTTCACAGGTCGTACTCATCTAATCCCTCGTATGGATTAGGTCTCCATGTATGGACTCGAGCCCTGGGGATTCCTGCTGTGAGGAGCCTGGCTCTGGGAGTCCATGTTGTATGATCTGTTTACAGGTCATACTCATCTAATCCCTCGTATGGATTAGGTTTCCATGTATGGACTCGAGCCCTGGGGACTCCTGCTGTGAGGAGCCTGGCTCTGGGATTCCATGTCGTATGATCTGTTCACAGGTCATACTCATCTAATCCCTCATATAGGATTAGTTCTCCAGCTCTGGACTCTAGCCGTGTAGAGTCCAGATCCTCTGATCTGTTGTCCAGATCAGAGTTTCTGGGACTCACCCCTCTGGGGAGTCCATGTCGTATGATCTGTTC
Source organism: Papaver nudicaule (assembly GCA_023529015.1). Lineage (NCBI taxonomy): Eukaryota > Viridiplantae > Streptophyta > Magnoliopsida > Ranunculales > Papaveraceae > Papaver > Papaver nudicaule. The sequence goes on along the minus strand of JAJJMA010190208.1, from coordinate 3,440 downwards.
TCACAGATCATACTCATCTAATCCGTCGTATAGGATTAGGTCTTCTCGTAAGGACTCCAGCCCTGGGTACTCCTGCTGTGAGGAGCCTGGCTCTGGGAGTCCATGTCGTATGATCTGTTCACAGGTCATACTCATCTAATCCCTCGTATGAATTAGGTGTCCATCTCTGGACACTAGCCGTGTAGATTCCAGATCCTCTGTCCTGTTGTCCAGATCAGAGTTTCTGGGACTCACCCCACTGGGGAGTCCATGTCGTATGATCTGTTCTCACCACTACACCATATTTGGCTGGATGCAACAGCCAGTTTCAGTTGCGTAGTGGACTCGCAACACCAGCGAGCCGTTGCTAAACACGGTGTTTCTAAATTTAGCAACGATAATGTTGCCGTTGCTTAATTTTATTAGCAACAGTTTAGCAACGGCCCAGCTCACGTTGCTAGATTTTTTGCTCGCAACAGTTCTCAAACTGTTGCTAATTTTTACCAAAAGTCAAAAAAAATAACCAGGTCAAAGAAGACCGACCTTGACTTTGACCTAGTCAGTCTTTGACTTGGTCAGACAAAGGTCAGTCTTGCTTGACCTGGTCAAAACAGTGATTCCCCAACAAATATTAGTTCCCTGAGCCACACAGCCTTACCTACAACCAATCTTATTCTTACTAGTACAAGTTCAATATGGATATCATTGTGCTTACAAATTCATGCATACACATTTAATTCTTACAAGGCAAGTTTGCCTACAGGAATTCCCATTCCCTGCAATAATATTAGACATTTAATTGAATTGAGCCAAATGGAGGCTAATCTTACAAAAGAATAACGACCAGAATAATTATATGTTTTATGCATAAATCTAAGAAAAATTGGAGTCTCCAAAAATTCACCTAGCAGCCAAGATCCCCGAGACCCAAAATTCGCTCACCATCAGTAACAACAATAACTTGGATATCCTTCTCGGGCCAGTTCTTCAATACCTCAAGTATTTTACCCCTGCACAACATGAATATATCTCAGCATTCAAGAGAGATTCACATATAACTAAGACAAAGAATGGAAGGAATTATGCTACGCATAACAGAATACAAACATACTTCTCGATAAGAGGCTTGTAGAATAGCCTTTAATTTCTCTCCTACAGAACAGAACAAGACAAAAGTAAGGTCTCTGATGCACATGCCACGCCAATATAAATCTAATCCTGAAATTATAGAATACCTGGAGATCCATCATGGCCATGTATCTTTGCAATGGGACTTCATATTTTCGTAGACTTTGCATCACCTTCTTTTCCTGATATCCAAAAGAGGGTAACTACAGCTTAAATACCGCTTGAAAGTGCCGTTTTTTTCCATCATAAATAGAGAAATCAGAAGTGAGAACATGACATGCAAAGGGAGCAGTAAACCCAAGCTTCAACATCACAAGTTCTGATCAGATCATCGAAATCACTTACCAATCTAGCAAGTATTGGGAGGCAACCACACTCATGCCCTGCATCCCTAAGAGGACAAAGTCTTTGAAAGGCATCTTTGAAAGCCCTTGTCCACAAGTTGATTGAAAAGTTACCTTGTTGATGATCACACAAAGCCGGTCTTAACAGCTTGTAGATTCTAAATATACGTCAAAAGGGAAAACATCATTCCATTTTACAAGGAGTCAACTCAAGCACTACAACAGAATTTATCCCTACAGCAAAAATGGTTATTGAGTTTTAAGATCTACCTCAGGCTTCAAGTCACGGTGTACCACACCTTATTACCACAGCATGTCCAACTTCATAGTGAGGAATCATGTATTCCACCGAGGATGATGCCACGCCATGATGTAAGATTCCAGGTGCTGGGGGCGGGTGTTGGTAATGAACTTCTGACTGCTGTTGTGGCTCATCAGCTCCACTATCATCTATGGATGAAACCACAGACAGACAATCAAGAAGGTATTTGTAAGAGAAACACACCAAAGAAATTCCTTTTGACAGAACTACGCTTATCAACTAGACTAAAAGCATATAAAGATAAAATGTTATAGCATGTTCACAATGAGATAGTTGAATTCCTATATCTCGATTACAAAGGTAACTGAACTATTCTCATCAACAAAACAGTGGAATACAATTTAATAGAGGGAAGCAAACCTTTTTGAAGTTTGCTGAGATCATTGGCTTTATTTTCTAGATCCCGCTGTAATTCTCTCACAGTTAGCCTCTCCTGGAAAGCAAATGCAACAGCACTTGCAAATCAGACCGTAAACATATCTTAGTCTGCCCTGCAGAAAGTTCATGTAGCACCTTAGAGTTAGCAGTCATGGTCTAACTCAATCTCGATACATATATAATTATAGACAGTGAGAATCTAGTCATAATGTTTTCCGTAAGTGGCTTAAACCTAAACTTCGCACATCTGGAAGCAAGTGGTTCGATGATCCTGAACAACATCATACTTGCTAAGTAATAAGAGATACAGGACTACACGCATTTTAAGCTATTAAAATGAGAATCTCATAATGACACGATATCAGATAATAAATAAACCTGCTGATATAGTTGCAAATGAACTTTCCAGGTCTTGACATTAGCATTTCAAAGACGAAATAAAAAACCTCAGGAATATATATAATTGATTTATCTATTTCTACAATTTCATTTCATCATCCAGAACAGTTATCTAGAGTATAAGCAATGAGACAGGTCACTGACCGCATACATATGAGCCTTGAGCAAAAGAGATATACCAGTTTCTCCTTAATGGCATTTCAAAGTTTGGAATCACCTACTCCCAGTTCTTCTCTAATAGCTACAAAAAAACACAAAGAGATGATGAAATAAATTACAACCCGTAGGTGAAATTCTTGCAGCTAAGAAAATTAAACCCAACTCTTGATTTTCACTTCCTTTATCATGAACACTACTCCTTGTTTCTTTATCACTTTCAGATTTTACACTATCAATAACATGCCATAGAGATAAAGGAATTAGGGATTGAGAAATTGAAAAATTTTGAGCTAAAAACCCATTGAGAGTTTTTCCCTGTAATCTTGAAAATATTACCTCTATTCAATGAAAAATCCCCAAATTAATATCCAGCAGCGGAAGTAGAATCATCTTTATCCTTTTCTTAGATTCTCTGCAACTGTGGATGAAAATAGGGAAAACCCAAATTGAAAAATTGCCATCCCGTAATCGATCTTCAATTTCTTTAACAAATCAATGAATAATCAAAACCCCATTGCATCTTAAGGAACATTCAAAAACAGATCTACAAAAAAAAAATATATCAATTAGGTCAAATATCAAAATTCTAAACAGAACCCATTTCGATTAAAGTGATATTAGACAAGACTAAGCACATCAAAGCATAAAATATACTTCAATTGAAGATTAGATAGAAAAATCGAGGCATCGCGAATTTGGATCTACAAAAACCCTAAGTTTTTTTCAGCTCC
>JAJJMA010190195.1:0-11561 GCA_023529015.1 Papaver nudicaule | reverse complement strand
GCAAAAATTCGTTAGGGTAACATATTGAGTAGGTTATACACAAGGGTAATAATGTCATTAATGAACACCGGAAAATACTCGTATCAAGCTACTACCACTGATGAAGTAAACATCATATTTGCTTATAATCTTGTGGTGGTGGTGTTTCAGATTGGTGACGGTGATGGTGTTTAAGATTTGGTGGTGGTTTGTATGAGAAGATTTGAGAAGAATCAGGAATATGTTTTAAACTTATCGGTGTACTCCCGTGTAAATTATTTCCTAAGCACAAATCTTATCTAGGGCAGGGGTAAATTTGTAATAAAATTAATATATGACGCCAATTACTATTATACCCTCTTTGATTTATGTAAAGTGTCTACATATAATATAATGTCAGGGATAAAATAGTCAGAAATTTTTACAGCCTCACTAAGGGGTGTTGGCTTTATATAATAGAATAGATAGAATAGATAGATAATAGAGTATTACAAAGATGGCTAAGATGCATCTATTCAATTATATAAAGGGAAGACCCCTTAGTGAAGCTGTAACTTTTTTGGACCATTTTGTCCCTGTGTTTATAAAATACATACACACATTATATAAATTGGTGAGGATATAATGGTAATTTAATTGATAAATTAAAAAAAAATTTGATAAATCAAACATAGACTTATTTTATGTATTAATATAAATATCGAGAATCTTTTTAACCATTGATGCACTCTCTCCCAGTACTTATTCTTCCTAATTCATTCTTTCTATACTCTCAAAAACTATTCACCGATTCAAATTAGCGATTCTCTATTTCTTCTATTCTCCATATTATTTACTCTCCTTATAATGAATAAACTCTTTTTCCATGCTCTAAATTTTGGTTTAAGCACCGAGTTATGTAGAGTTTGCAAAGAAATCAAAGGCACGCGCATAGCGCGTGCTGGCTAACTAGTCAAAAAAAGGACAAGAACAATGGAGTTTGTTTTGGTACACCCGAAACAATGGAGTTTGTTTTCGGATCCTGTGGTGGGTTTTCTTGAGCTCCACATTCAGTTCGAATGGATAATGGAGTTTGTATTGGTACACCCGAATCCACCTGATTTGTACGTGTGTCTGTTGTCGTATCCTCTCTAATCTTAACACGTGCAAGGTGTCGACAACTTTGTGAGCAGAGCCATATGTGTCAGGAGCAACAGAATCAGAAGATCTTGGTTTTGGCTGGATTCTGTCGAAAACGGCCATGTTTGGTGGGTCATTATGGATAAGAGTTGGTGCCCCATAGCCCCCGATCCAGAAGACTCAGATCGGTACTTCATTAATATCAGGTGGTTGGCGGCAAAGGTGGTAGTAATAAAGATGGAAAATCTGTTGGATTTGGATATGATAAAATCGTGAGAAAGTTATTGGAAAGTTTGAGATGATGGAGGATAAGTGATGTTATTAATAGAGGATATAAGATTGTCGTAACTCACTTTGTAATCATCGAAATTTTGAATTGAAGAGCAATGATTACGGATACCTCAAAGATATGTAAAGAGATGCGTATGCATCCAGAAAAGGATTTTGTCAGGAGGAGCATCAGAGAAGCGGGGAAAAGGATAATTTAGAGAGAAACTAGGAAATAGACAGAAGCAACAGAAGAAAAACAACAAGTGTAATTTGAGCTCCATGCAACCACAAAACCCACCCAGCAAACCCATCGAAAGAGGAATAAAAGAAACCCTAGTAATAGAGTAGGTAGAAGCGTGTTGTTAATGGGATAATATCCTGAATTATGTTCTGTTAATAGGATAATAGGATAGATAATAGGATATTATGGTCTGTTAATGGGAAACAAACATGCTGAAGAAGATGAATCAGAGCTAGAGAGGTCTTGAAAAAAAATTGTTTAGTGGGGAATCGGTGAGATTTGGGTTAACTCATTTTTCGCCCGATTCACAGAGCTCTTCAAGTACCGATCCATATTTGCAAGAAATGGCATGGCAAACCAGTTGTCCCGCCACCTGGCCATGAAAACTCTCTTTTTTGTTGACAAATCCATAGGAACTGCCCTAATTTACTAGTAAAATTCCAAAAATTTAGCTTACAAAGGATCAAACGTCATTTAATTGTTTTTTTCCCGATTTAAAGGATATATTGATAAGGAAAAATGCATTTTTCTGGAATATATACAAAGCTGCAAGTCCCTAAAAAAAAGCAAGCAAAAAAAGCCACAGTTTAACCATTGGTCCCCATCGAAACAAATCAAACTGCCCTAAAAAAAACAAGCAAACAAATCTCCATTTCGAATCAGGGCTGTGAGCAAGGTTGAGAAATCATGAATCATGGAATGAATTGTTTTTCATTTTTACGGTTCGTTTCGCATATTAAATCGTGAATTATAGAACGCTTTATCTTAATATGGGTTTTATGTAAATAACACTTATGTATGTAAAATCCATTACATGTTCAGATTCAGAATCCAAAATATTTTCCATTACCCGTATTGCATGTACATCAATTCAGTAAACCAAAATACTTCCCATTACAATATAGTACTTTCCTCCGACTCCTGTTCAACCCCCCAGAAAAAAACCAGTAAACCCAAACAGTTAACATTCCCCATTTTTACAGAACCAGAACAAAAAAAAAATATACACAAACCCAAATTGCCGAACAGAAAAAAACCATTTCTTCTTCCAAAAAAAACAAACCATGTCATCTTCCAAAACAAAAAACAAATCCTTCCCTTTCTCCCTCGATTTAAACTCTGTGATGTACTTTGATGCAAGCTATTTCTTTAAAATAGCAATTAATCAAAACATGGATGCTCAATATATACATCTGTTCCAACAGAGCTTAAAGATGGAAATAGGAAAGGTTTTATATATACCTGATCATCAATCTGAACCAAAATGAGACAAAGAATCGTCTGAGCCCTCATCTCCATCTCCATTATCTTCCATTTGATCGCCATCCCAATAATCTCTAGAACTTCTCTCTTCCTCTGCATCACCCATATCTTGAGACAAAGAATTGTCTGAGCCCTCATCTCCATCTCCATTATCGTCCCTTTGATCGTCATTCCAATCATCTCTAGAACTTCTCTCTTCCTCTGCATCACCCATATCTTGATCACCCTCAGAATCAACACTAGAACTCTCAGCTTCCGCAGAATCATCACCATAACCATCTTCATCTGAATGAGTCCCATCTTTATCGTTCTTACCAGTCGCTTCATCCTTTCTGAATTCTTCAATTAGCTCCATCAGCTCATCAATGTAAGATGCAAAGGACTCATCATCTGTGGACCAGTCGCTTGACTCATCTTCTGATGGTTCAGGCTCCTCATCTTGATCCTCGGAGCATTCATCACTGTCGCAAAGGATGTAATCAGAAGCACTTTTCAAATCATCCCCTCTCTGTCTTTTCAACAACCACTTTCAAATTTTTGTTTCTCTTTCTGGGATTCGAATAGTGATTCTATCATTTCCTGTCTCTTCTTCTTCTTTGATTGAGCCTCAGCAGCCTTCATCATCTCAAATTTTCTGTCTGCTTCAAAACCCTGCTTCAGTTTATCAAGATGAGCCTGTACAGCAAAAACATCAACCTCATTCATCTTGCTAATCATCTCTAAACATAACCCTAATTGTTTCCTTCTTTTCTCCTCTTCGATTTCTTCTTCTGTCATCGCAGCTTTCCCCTTCTCTGCTTCTGAAAATTTCTTGCTGTTAGCCATTAAAACCCTAGGATGATATAAGAGGACTAATTTATTTGGTTACTGTTGATTTTACTCCTCTTGATATATATTCGTTGAGTTTTAATCTCACCTGCAATTTAAGAAAGAGTTAGCTGTGCGAAAGGGGTGATGCTTTGGCATTGGGAATTGATTCCATGTGGCTTCTCAAACATGCACGGTCATGCAATAGTCCAAGTTCAGACTCTACGACGGTCATGTTCACCAAGCACATCATTGCTGGCCTAGGCTATATTTAGAGTAACTCCTATATTTCCCTTTGTTTGATCACTACTACTAGTTCGGGTGAACATCGCTAATCAATCCAACTCGTATCACCCCTTAGGATCACCTGAACAGCCTTGAGGTTATGTTACCCACTCTAGCTGAAAATGACCTCTGTTAATAAAACATATTACTATGATGGAAGTGGGACACCACTTAATGATAATCTTTTTAATTTTCATCTTTTTGATCGGGTACTTGAAGACAATCCAAGAATGCTAATACTCCCATCAAGGAAGCAAAACACGTCACTATATCATGTCACATCTTGGTAGAGCTCTTGCCACAAAATATTTCACAATTACTCATAATATTTTCTTTAACGAAGTAACACGACATATTTCGTGATAAGTAAAATTCTTCGCCAAAACACAAAAACTATAGGTATTGTTCACATTTTGCTTAATAACGTCTTTTGATATAAGTCGAATTCTTTGTCAAAACACTAAACCTAATGATATATTGCTTCATAACGTCTTCTGATAAGTCGAAAATTGTTCGCCAAAGCAACACTAAACCAAATGATATCTTTCTTAGTTAATAACGTCTTCTGATAAGTCGGGTTCTTCATCGGAACACCAAATCTATAGGTATTGTTCATACTTTGCTTAATAACGTCTTGTGATAAGCAGGATTCCACGTCAAAAAACTAAAACCTAATGATATTTTTTTAAATTATAACGTCTTGTGATAAGTCGGATTCTACGTCAAAACACTTAACCCAATCATATTTTGCTCACTAATCAACGTCTTGTGATAAGTCGAATTCTTCGTCGAAACACTAATCCTATTGATATTTTTCTTGATAACGTCTACTGATAAGTCAAATTCTTCGTCAAAATAAGCAAATCTATAAGTATTATTCGTACATTGCCTAAATACGTGTTTAGATAAGTCGGATTCTTCGTCAAAACCCTAAACCTAATGATATTTTTCTTAATAACGTCTTGTGATAAGTCGATCGGCTTCTACTTCAAAACACTAAACCTAATGATATTTTTCTTAATAGCGGTATAAGTCGGTTTTGTTCATCAAAGCACCAAAGCCATATTATATATGAAGTCGATTTCTTTATTAACGTCTTGTGGTAAGTCGAATTTTACGTCAAAACACTAACCTAATTATATTTTGCTTAATGCATTCACTTCTTCGTATCCAAGTCGGATTTTTGCCCGATAATAATTTGTCGTATCGAAGGTTGATAAGAAAAAAAGAAACAAATACAAGAGTTTGAGTTAGCACAAAGAGTTCTCAATCCGTATGAGTATCCAAACGAATTTTTCACCGTGAATCAAAATTTCAGAATCATTATCAAGCGTCCATTCATTCCTGGTTTTGTACGAGTATCCAAACCAATTTTTCACCGTCCATCAAAATTTTCAAAATTTCAGAATCATTATGAAGCATCCATTCATTCCTGATTTCGTATGAGTATCCAACCAATTTTGTACCGTCGAAATTGTGACCTACCTTTTATCTTGCCCCTTTCTACATGTATACTTTGTTCATTTCATATGTCTTGCGGTCATAAACTGTTACACGAACAATTCAAATTACAGTACGTCTAATATGAGTATCCAACCAATTTTCTACCGTCGATATTGTGACCCACCTTTTATCTTGCCCCTTTCTACATGCATGCTTTGTTCATTTTACATGTCTTGCAGTCATAAACTGTTACACGAACAATTCAAATTCCAGTACGTCTAATATGAGACCCCGGTTGAATACTCATTGCATGCACCCCTATTAAAAACTGACACATAACCTAAAAAACTTCATTTAGATAGATACATGTACTTGTGTATAAGCAATTAGCCAATAACATTTACATACATTCAACTAGTAAAAAAATTTATTTTTTAGTATACCTCCATATGGAGTATTAATAAACTCTATATATTAATAATTTTGTATATTCCCAAGACTATTAATATATGGAGCTTTTATCGTATATACTGTACAAACAATTAGCATATCATGAAATCATACATGCATATCAAGTTCCATGAAATAAAAAAACAATTACTAACAATTACTAAAAAAAAAAATTAACTATAAAAAAAAAATTACTAAAATTTTAGCAGATCAGATAAACACAACTCAGTAATAATTACCTTCAAAAAAAAAAATAAACTCAATAATAATAAATAACTATAGTAAATTCGATAATTATATTTTGTATATTTTATATTTAATAAATTTGATAAACATTAATCTTGATATTAATTATCTCTCCTAAAAAAGCTTAGGAAATATTAGATTTGATTAGGTTACCTAATTAAACAAAAATGGAAATTCAAGCTTGAATTTTGGTTATAACAAAAGTTGACATGTGTCGCAACCCTATTGGGTTGGCACATTCGGCACACATAATTTTTGGCACAGACGATACGCACTGTGTGTAAATTAGAGATGTAGGAAGTAGATTATTGATATTTTGGGAACAAATCACCAAATTTAAGGGAGATAACCACCCAATATTCTCTCTAATTATTTATTGGCTGGAAATCCAAAAATATGTATTTTTATTTTTTTGTTACACGGAATGTTGAAACCCTCTTAAAATTTAAAGATCAAAACCCCCAAAATTCAACCAAAAACTTGTTTTGGCGGGATGAAATTCAAACGAAATTTCTCAGAGCGGTATAATTCCCGCCGCCTGATGTTTTGGCTCCATTTTGAAGTTAAGTTTTACTTTCTCCCCCATTCGATATTTAAAACTAGATTTATATTTTTCCCAAAACCACAAGTCTACTAACTCATCTTCTTCACAGGGATTTATCTATTTTCTCCGGCTGGTTCTTAGACTGGTATTATTTCCTTAACCCATTCTCGATTCAAAACAAGTCATGTTTTTTTTTTTTTTTTTTTTTTTGACATGTAACTGATAATCAATGGTTTACTTCTTGACTATACCTACCGATAATATTCTAGATATTCACCTACGCCAGCATTTTAATTCATTTGAGAAAAAAAATTGAAAGATAAATAGCTCAAACTATTTCAAGTAGTTTAACACATGTATCGTTTGTGAACACTCCGTTAGAAGTTAATCAATTCCTTTGTTGAAAGATAAATAGCTCATATTCATTCCTTTGTTGCACCTACACAGCTTAGGTTATGGCAGAAGATGAGGTTTTTCCTAATGATGGTGAGTCTGATGCATATGCGGAAGAAAATCGAAGAAATGATGATGTTGAAGATGAAGGCATAAAAACTGATGGAGAGGATGGATATGGAGACAAATCCGGAGAAGAATTCCAAACTTTTGAATTTGTAGAACAAACTGGTAGTGTTAAAAAATCTTGTACTCTTTCATTTTCCTTCACTATTTATTCTAATATTTATGAGATTCCCACGGAAAACACAACAACACAAGTTTCATAAGCTGTACTTATATTTCAGAAACAAATGACGGTATAGAACAAGGAGAGCATATTCAAGAAGGAAGCCCTAAAAAAAAGAATCCGAGGGGAATAACCAAATTGATAAAGCTGCATAAGGATTTCGATCGACATAGTGACGGGGAGAAACATCAATTAAGCTTTGACGAGTATCAAAGGACCATAGGTGGTTTTAAACCAGAATTCAGCAGTTTCTTAGGCGACCTTGTCAGGAGAGAAGTTGGACTTCGAGTGTTAAAATGGAAGAATGTGAAACAGGAGACTAGGGACACAATGTGGGAAATGATACAGGCAAGCTTCTACTGATTTCTACAAGCAATGTTCTTTCCATCTTTATTCATCATTTCTTTATTCAAGCTATTAAATTTTACCTTAGAAATATTATGACATTGACGACTCTAGAAGGAAACAAACGATGACTCATCTCGGTGAGAGACTGCGAGAGTTCAGATGGCATCTGTACACAAATTATATAGCTCCCAATCCTCATAAGAAAGACCTGGCGAAAAAAGTTCCAACAAAATACCAATCATTAGTGGACAAAGAATCATGGGCTAATTTCGTGGAATATAGACTGTCAGAGGAATTCAAGGTTAGATAATACACATTGCTGTATTTTATCGTCGTTTTATTTTCTTTTATTTCCCTAGTCTAATATAGTTATGAAATTCTTTATATCTGCACTGCAAGCCTATATCTGCAAAGGCAAAAGAGTCAAAGGCGCAACTCAAGTTTCCACACCGGTTAGGACGAGGAGGATACACTAACTTGAGAGAAAAATTAGTAAGTCCACTGTCTAATTATATACCGCACTGTAAATCTGTCCATGTCAGACATGGTTAATTGAATTTCGGTTTCATTTTCCATGCTAGTTGTACCTGCGTATAACCTGCCTCTTTCATATCATAATACTCATATTATACACTGTATTCTAATGTTGCCATAAATAAGAAGCTTTGGAAAATAATGTATGTTTTACTTTCGGGTATCATTATCCGTGTATTCGGTACACCCTTACGTTTGTTTCAAGTACTAGATCAAAGACAAAGTGATTTCCAACAATGTACTTCCCGATCGCCATATTATGTGGACGAAGGCGCGCGAGGTAGGTGGAAAAATCCCTGAAAAGGAGAAAGAGCTGAAGGAGGTAGCGGATAGAATTGTAAGTAAAACGAAACTTCCAACTGCTCATGTTTTTCACTAAAGTAAACACGCGATATTTAAGTCAGAGTATAACACACATTTTGACTCAATATTGTGCACAGGCCGAGTTGCATAAGAATATTCGAGAGGGAGTTGCAAAGGTTGGTCCGAGAGAGGATCCTCTGACAATTGTTTTGGGCAATGAACATGGTGGGCGTGTCAGAGGGGTCGGCTCCGGGGTCACTCAAGGAAATTACTGGAGGGACTCCAAGCGACCAAGGAAATCCTTGAAAGATAGCACCAATAAACTGAAGCTGCAGCTGCAGCTGAAATCGAAGGATCAAGAAGTTGGGCAAATGAAAACAGTGATGCAGGATGCAGCAGTAGCACTTCTTGCTCAAGGAATAGAACTACCCGAGGCTTTGGCTAATATACTGGAAAATTCTGTAACAAAGGTAAGAGTATCTTCACTGACTAGACAGTGTTTAAGAGACTGGATTTACTTTTTTATTAGATTTGCGCACAATATCTAATGTTTGGCAACATTGTTCAACTTCAACACTTCAGGATAATACTGAAAGTCTCCCGTCCTCTTCACAAGAAAGTCAACGACTGAGCAATCTTTCGGATCAATCTAATACTGGGGAGCATTCAAATCCATATGCTGAGAAGACAGTAGCAGACGGGAAGACTTCCAAAAAGACTTGGAAACATATACAAAAAATGAAAACACGAAGAAGCCGTGAATCTGCTGGACCAGACCAGAGCCGTGGATCACTAGAAAGAGTTAATATATGTCCTCTTTTGCAGTCTTTTTAATGTAATGTATATTGTTTTGTAGTTCTCTTCTGATTTTCATGTGCCATGTATCTATGCAGGGTAGAAGTTGCGACCTTTTGTCTTATGTAATGTATATTGTTTTGGGGTCGCGTTTATGTTTATTTAGAATGTAATAATAGGTTTCAGACATGCTATTCATATTTCATTTTCATATAAACCTGTTACATCCAAAATTTGTTTTTTAATTGTTGCAAGAATTTCAGCAAATATATTGTTTTGTTGTGATTGCTCGGTTAAAACTTAATCAACATAAGCTCATATTTTAACCCTTTGTTGTACGTGCACAGTTTAGGTTATGGCAGAAGAGGACTTTTCCGACGTTGTGCTTTTCGAGGAAGAAGAACACTCGGAGGACTTTTTCGACTATATGCTTGTTGAGCACGAAGAACACTCGGATGACAATGAGAAACATGTACTAAGCTGCTATGAGATTAAAAGAACCTCAAGTGGTTGTAGACCAGAATTCAATAGGTTCCTGGGCAACCTGGTCAGGAGAGAAGTTGGAGTTCGAGTACAATACTGGAAGCATGTTCCCCAGGAGGCAAAGGATAGCATGTGGGACAAGATACAGGCAAGCAAATACTGATTCATACAACCAAATTTATCTTTCTTGCCATCTTTATTCATCATGTATGTTTTGTACTTATATCTCACATGCCATTTTTAATATTACCGTAGAAGTGTTATGACATCGATGAGTCCAGAAGGGAAGAAACGATGAAGCATCTCGCCGAAAAGCTGCGAGAATTCAGAAGGGAATTAGCCGACAAGTATATAGTTCCCAATCTGCATAAGAAGAACCTGACACGAACAGTTCCCAAAAAATACAAAACCATAGTGGACAGAGAATCATGGGCCAAGTTTGTGGAATATCGACTGTCAGATGAATTCAAGGTTAGATAACTACATTGTTGTGTTTTCATCCTTGCGTGTGTTTTTCATCCTTAAATCGAACTCAAGGAAGTAGTGGCAAGCGAAACTTCTCACTGCTCATGTTTTTGGTTTAAAATAAATGCGTGATATTAAAGTCGGAATATAACACATGTTTTACCTTGAAATTGTGCATAGGGTGAGACGCGTCGCGTGCGACCTAGGAGGGAGTTGAAAAGGTTGGTCCCAGACAAGACCTTTGTGTCAGGCAAAGAAAAAGATTGTTGTGTCAGAGGGATCGACTCCGGAGTCACTCAAGGCATTTACTCATATATGGAGACACTATGCAAAGAGCTAAAGAAATTGTCTTCTTAGATGATTTTTTTTCCGGTAGTACATGTTTTAGACAATATATGGTCTGTATTACTTTCTTTTGCAAACTCTTAGACCCGAGTTAAGCCAATGGAATCCAATGTGGCTTAATACCGACTAATAAGTATCAATAGTTAATACTTGCTTTATCACCAAAATGCATTCATTATGGCACAGTTCTAATCTTAACAGGTCATCTTGGCTTTTTGCAACAACGTCATCCAGTATTGCTCGCTCAAAGTTCACTATTTAGCAATATATGATTGTTGGAGGGTGATAAATGAAGATATACAAATTACAGGATCACGAAGATCAATAGCAGACACATAGGTACTAGAACATTAAAGTACAACGCGGTCCACCCGAATTTCCTCCAAAAGGCAACAACGACACTTGGCTTATCATGTGAGGAGTAACAACAATTTCTGTTTGCGATGGGACATTTCCGTGGATTTCCTCTAAATTACCGGTGGATATATTGTGGCACAATAGACGTTGCCCATCCCTCAGTAGAATTTTCTCAATTTTACGTTTACCTCCAAAGGCGAGAGGTACATACCGTGTCCAGGATGACTGCGGCCAGGGTAGTATAATGCTCTTCTCTAAGGTCCAAGTATTGGCGTTGGTCAGCAACCAAAAATCTATACGAACTTCATTCTCCCGATGATGTACATAGTAAACACAGAAACTGTTTTGATATAAAATCATCCCAACTCGGGGGGCCTCATCCACATATAAACCACCGGTGCTCCTACGATATTCCGGTTGGGTAAGATACGTATAAACTCCTCCGTATACATATCGAAAGATACTAATGCCCTCTTCTCTTCGAACCAGTAAAGATGGCCCTGTGCATATAAACCAGTTTGACGTAATCTTAGGATGGTAGTACCTTTGATCCTCCAACCCCCTTGGTGATGATCACCTAAGGTGTATACTTCCACGTTGCC
>JAJJMA010190171.1:584-10956 GCA_023529015.1 Papaver nudicaule | reverse complement strand
ATAAACATCAGTTTATAACACTCCCCCTGATGACCACTGTGTCTAAGTCATTACGAACATATCAGTCATTACGAACATATCAGGAAACCTCAAAGGAGAAAAACCTGAAAATGCACGACTTAAAGCAGTGTTGGACACACACATGTTGCCTCGTTAAAACCTTGACAAGAAAAACCCAGTGGTACAAAACCTTGACGAAGGAAAAAGAGTACAACGCGTTAAGTCCTGTAAATGATAATAACTCAAAGGTTAGCATAATAAACTGCAGATCGAAAGAAGAAAAAAAAACTATTAAAAATGTGGATTTTAGTGTTTCTAAGGACTCTTCGAGAGACCTATAAAGTTGATATAATCAATTAATCCGGATTTTTGGTCTTTCACTCAACTTTTTAAGAAATACTGAAAGGATTATTGAACCTATTTAACCGATTCGGGTAGCTGCCAAAATATAATTTGAATTCACGAAGAATTACAAATTTGAATACGTTTTCCGACCACAATTCATGTGTGAATGCAATGCAAGATCCTTCAAGGACTACCACGCAAAGTGCAACATATTTGGAGAAACGAATATTACTGAAACAGTCCCAGGGTCTGACAAAATAAAAACCCTCAAGTCATTTTAAAACGACCATAATTCTCTCATTGCGCATTGTGACTAACGTCAACCTATAACTATGCCCAATTTGTCTCTACCTCAGTTGTAAAAATAATCACTTAAGAAACTTATACAACTGGAGCTAACTAGGTCTTACAACACCGAGTGCAGCCGTGTGTTGCTTCCTTCAACCTTGTATGTAACGTATCAGTTCTTGAATGACCTTATTGCAGAAGAGAAGGACCGTAGAATAGACAAGAACGTGATCAGGTTACCAAGGTTACAAGTTAATCCGATAACAACCACAGAGGTACGTTATCACCTACCTGTGCTTCCCAACTCTCCAGAGAAGTCTTTATAGTCGTTAGGTAAATCCCACAGAGGAACTGCTACCTAATAGAGGATGACTATACCACAACAAGATTACACCGAAGTGCAAAGAGTTTACGATCAATTCCACAGAGAAACTTGACGTATGCTTGATGCTCGTGGTTTTCGTTCTTTAACCCTCTATTTATAACACTCAATAAGATAGGTTGCTTAGGAATAAAGCAACTAGTTTTTTAACCTACAAGTTAGCAAGTGCCGGTGTAAACGAACCCGTTACTTGGCTTGCGCACAAAGAAACCCTAGATTTATCTCAATTGGAAATCTTTAAACATTTATCTGCCAAGTGTTTTGTTAGCTCAAAAACACTTCAAGATAGAGATCCAACAGACAAGAGATAATCTTTATCTTATTCTTATCGACACATTGAGATTCGTTAGATAGACCACAGAAGATATTCTGATAAGCTCAAGTCCAACTAAGAGATAGAGGAGCAAGAAGTTTAACCCGTGTGAAATCCCGCAGAATATACACTTGGACGGTTCGTGAACCGTCCTTCTGAATTCCGGACAAATACATGGAATCTGTGGTTTACGTACATGTACGTGTACATATAGAGTTTTTTGAACTCAGGAGTAAAATCCGGAGACACTGTTCATGATGTGAACCGCCGTCACTCAGAATCAGGGTTTAACTGGATCCACTGGAAGTTCTGGGTTGGGCCATCACTTAGACGTGTTTACGCCCTCTAGAGTACTCCTTTAGATTCATCTGTTTCATACATGTGATTTGCAAGCAAACCAATGCACTAGAAAGGGCATCGAATCTATCTCATGCATCTTGTAACCTTAGTATTGTGGGAACAAATACTAACATAACTCATGGTTATGTAGACAAGAATACAAAATCTCAATCGCTATAACACTACTAAAGTAGCTGACTATTTCGAAAGATAGAATAAGTAGAATAAAAGAATTTCCATAAAAGTCATAACTCTTACTAACCTTTTGTTGATGAAGAATATTTGATGTCTTCTTTATAATCACTGTCTTCGATGAAGAATATTTGATGTCTTCTTTATAAATTACGATAGTTACCAATACACTATTGGATCGAAGTCTTTTGATCAAAATTGATAGTGAAGTCGCCTATCTTTTTGTTATAAGGAAACTGGATAATTTGAGGAAAAGATAACCATCCAGATTGAATTACATGTTTGGGATTGTGAGGATTTGATAATTACACCTTTTTTTTTTATAATACCAATTAACAAAGCTCGTGTAATTTTATTATGAGGAATACTGGGGTCCTACAGCTTAGGAGTGGTGACATAGACTAAAAAAGATCTATGAGAAAGTCTTATCTAGACTTTCGTTACACAACCTTATTATCCACATATGTTATTATGTAGTTAATACCCTACAGGGCCTACATTATTGGAGGTGGTTTTTTTAGCTACAAGACCAATATGTAAACCTCGTAAAAGTCATAACTCAAGGTCCGAATAACACTTCCACATAAGAATTTTATGACCCACCATTGGAGATGCTCTTAGATTATTATTAAACTCATAGACACTAACTCAGTGCCACAACATCTCTTCCAAGTTTATCGAGATCGAAAATAATTATCTTTCTAGTTTTAATCTAAGGTTTTACTATCAAAAAAAAAAAAAAAAAACTCTTCCAAGTCGCTACAAGTCATTTTACTAGACATACAAGAGCAATCTGAAGCATGTATACAGCTTTTTGTGAATCAACCGTCTCCCAAACAAACAGTCGATCAATGTCCGCTGAAATCGATATTGAACGTGCGGATTTCCATGGGTCCTAGTTCGATGACGAGTTCCGCTGGATCAAGCGCTCCACCCTTCACTGCCTTTGATTTTACCTTTGAGCCTTCAGTTCTCCAGACCAATCTCTTTTTCTCCATTTCTGTTCTTTCTTGGTTGGCTGATAAGCTCATTTCTGTTACTTTACCAATCTGATGACAGTGAATGTAAAGGCACAAAATGTGAGTAATATGATCAGAGAGCATAACAATTCTAGTAATAGCTCATTATATCTAGTTTTATTACCTTCTTGTGTGGGAATACTTTTTTCAGTTCCACACGCGCCATTGCTGACAAGTCCTTGTCCTCGCCCATCTTTGGCATATCCAAGTTCATGACACAGCAAAAAGAATAATCAGTACATGCTAAATGACTCAAAACATCCAGTTTTTGTTAGCCATTACATGATAGTACTGCCGACTTTTATAGAAGACACAGCAGTGCCCAGTAGTTATAAGCAAGATAAACAGAGGAAACCTCGTATAGGTGAGCCATTCGTAGAAGTACTTTCCCGTCCACAAGCTCCTGCAAATTCAAGAAAGTTAAGAATATTTGTATGACGAAACTGGGAAACAATTCGTTAAGCAACCAACACAACATCCTTACCTGCAAGGTTAGTATGACAACATTGTCAGGTAACGTGTAAGAGGGATCCATTCCCATAAAAGATGCAACGGGAAAACTCTTCCAATCATCATCTTCCTGTAAACAAAAAGAATTCATCAAAAGCGTAAAATAGATAACACACCAGAACAAGATCGATCTTGAAGATTTTTGTTAATTAACCTGTTCAGCAAAGGCTAAGAGAAATGGTGAATATATTTCTTGACCGAATGAACGCCGCCACTTGGACCCCTCCCCCACAGGGTCAATCCTGAGATAAAAGTTACCTTGGATCTGCAAGTAGCCCAGTTACGTCGTGAGCAAGGCGCACTTGAACCCATTTATTACCTTTTGGAAGAAGCCTGAGAACTGGATGCTGCTGATTGCACATCCAGACTATATAGAAAGATGCTTGTCAACAAAAAATAGGCAAGGTGTGCTTACTATTAACCCCATGCATTTATCAGCGGCACAGACCGTTTCATTCAGCGCTTCAGCAACACCTCTAGAATCATCATGAACCAACCTCCTACAAGTTTAAGAGACTTCAGTTAACAAATGTACAAAACAGTACTTTTGTTTGCCCTTGGTACAAAGGAGTAATTCATAAAGATAATCTGGAAATGGAAGATGAAGAACAAACCTATGGAGCATTAGCTCTACTTGTCCATCCATTAAACTGGATCCACCCACTGACCGGTCCACCAAAACCGAAAACTCTGTCTTGTCATCTTCTATGTATATTCCAAGATTGATCTGTGTGCAGTAAGAACTTCATTAAGCATAATCAAATGAATATCAACAGCTTAAGCTTATGCAGGTAAATGCATATAGATTCAGTGACGGACCTACATATACACAATGGGGGACAGTTGTCCTCCCTAAAGTTTAGCAATTTGAAAAAATCCGATAGATATTTTAGGTAATTTAGTAATTGTCCCCCTAAATTTAGGAAAAATTAGTAAATCGGTTATAAGTTTTAGAATTGTCCTACAATTATCCCGTGATTCATGAAAATGAAAGAATATCAATAGATAAACAATGAGAAAAAAAATATTCTAAATATATTTTTTCACTTGTTTGTTCTCTACATGATACTATTTAAATCCAAAATAATTTGAATAAAAGCTCAAAAATTTTGCGCGGCCTTCGACCGCCATTTTATGTACCTAACCTGTCCTTTACTACATGTATATGTCCCCCCAAAGAAAATTTCCTGGATCCGTCAATGTATAGATTGACAGTTTTACAAATGATGGAAAACATACTGGATAGTAGTTTCCAGCTATATGCTGGTTTACTTGAAGTTCCCAATCTGTTCTGTAGTCTCGGACCTGCAAAATGAAATGAAATATTCAGACTAAAACCATTGGCATTGCTGGACTGGCCAGTCACATCCTTTATGGCTTTCCAACAAAACTACTTTCTCTCTTTCAAAGAGCGAATTTGAACGATAAGCGCACCCTTTTAATAAAATCCCGTCCGTTTGAATCTGTGTAGAATGTTTTATTGGTCTTCAAGGTAGTCGAAATTTTAGTCGTAATTTCTTTACCAATTTTATCTTCAATAGGTATCGGCCCAACCTGAAAGTTGAGAACATTACCAGGAATCAATATTACTAACGTCAGATATCTGGACCTCGAGTGAATGGCTGTACTAGTAGTATCACTAAGAGCTTACTATGAATTCAACTTCAGCATGTTCCTTTCCCTTGTACACTCTGGTGATCTGCAAAATGTTTTCATTTGGCTTAAGCCTCACTCATGACAATAACATCTTTGGGCTAGTACTGGTGCATTGCGGAATACCTGATGTATCCATTCGTTGACCTGTTGGTGTACTTCATCTAATACCGGTCCTCGTAGAATAGTCACAGGAACCTGATAGTGACAAAACATTGATTAGAGTTTAGACACTATTTCGATACGCAAGTGAAAGTATAGAGACTAATAGGAGCGTCTTTCATTAGCCCGGCGACTACCTTTGAGTCAGATCTAAGCGGAAATGTACCATTCGGACGAAATATATATGCTCCAGATGCCTTTACCAAAACACACACAAGAATTCAGTAAAACTGTCAGGCAGAAGTGTACAAAACCAAGAAATTGATGAAAATTAAAACCAGAGGGCGAAACAACTAAAATTCAAGAGAAATGCCGTGGTGATAAAAGTAGAGTCACCTGAGGGTCTTTAGCACTGTTGTCGTAACCGGTGTAAAAGCTATACGACTGGTGCAGAGGAGCTTTGACCTTAACAGTGTAGATAACAGACACAAATATACTCAAAACCAAATGTATGAAAATGTGGAGACTATGGAACAAAATAGCACAGCCTACAGAAACATGGATCAGTGTCGGCGCATACCAAGCTTCGTCTATTGATATACTGAGTAAGCTTTCCTTGATGAACATCATAGATAAGCTTCAAGTTTCCTTGCCCAACTTCTAAATTTCCATTTTCATTTCTTTGTGATCTATGAACTGTCGACTTGGACAAACTAGCACCTGCAATTTCACATTGGGAAAACTAGACCAGCTCATTGCGAGTAGCTTAGACATATGATACATGGAAATAGCAGTTGATTGACAAACCTCCAGTTTTTTTGCCAGAAACAGTGTAAGTACTGAAACCAAGAGGAGGTACAGATGCGGAAAATGCAAGCCAATACTTGGGTGCATCACTTGGTGATTTACCCAAGTATGCCTTAACATGATAGTTTCTTAGGTTCAAAGAAGCACTGGACATAGGTAAGAGCTGCGATTCAATTTCTCTTCCGCTTGAATCTCGAACGGTAACTGATTCACTGACAACCTGTGACAAGTTAGACAGTGTCAGTTGTCAGTTCATAAAATTATCTGACTGCTTGCACATTTCATCAACTGGTCTCTCAACTTCCGATATCAATACTTACAGGAATCCGGACGACATCCTCCCTTTTCCATCCAAGTGCATTATAGACAACAATGACCTACAACATAGAACAAACAACACCAAAGTCCAAAATTTTCATCAAGGAAATTGCAGTTTGGAATTTAATGGCACAACCCAATAAAAAAGATGGAATAAAGACTTACAAAGCTTTTCCCATGGGACAAATCGACTTCAGTTGATGGACAGTAACTTATGTTTAAGAGTGGACACTGAAAGAAAATGACACACATCATGGCTTTATAACGATAGTCACAGTATAAGCAATTATACAACTAGCAGAAGCTTCAATATCTTGCCTGCTCAAACTTAGTTGTCGGTTTCACTTTACCGGAACTTTGATTTAGTGTTGACTCTACCAAGCTAGCAAGCGAAGACGCAACCAACTCCTCAGCCTACAGATATAAAAGACGAATGAATGAGATTTTCTTACATAAAGGGTGCTATGATGCTATTGTCCCTGAACTATCGATATGCTGCAAGAAACAACACCTCCGCATAACCCATTGACAGTCGTTTTGCATAATCATTAGCTACATGCTGCTTTGATGTTCCACTAACTGCATCATGATGCTGAGCAATTGCCAAAGCATCTGCCAAACTGTCTGTATTAGGCCTTGACTTATTCCTCCCTTTAAAGAATTCCAATTGCCTTGCTGCCTGATAATATACATCAGAAAGTTATAAGCACCAGAGGTTACAGCATTCAATGGTAATGTGTGAAGAAAATACACATAGCTTACCAGATAGTAACCACTCAACATCCTGACATAGCGTTTCAAGGCAGGTCTACTGGTGAAGTATCCTGTCCAGTACGAATTTGCTCGGTCCGCGTAGCTGATATACATGCCTCAATTTCTTAAGAATACATGAACATGAGAAATAATCAAGTGAATGAAGAGCAACATCTTATAATGCGTTCAACTCACGGGAAAAAATCACCGGTCTTGAGTGGCCAGGATTCCTGAGTTGCATATTTTGCATCTGTGTAAATGGATGGAGTTGAATAAAGAGCATTGACACGCCCATCCTGAAATCATTTAAACCGAAAGATGATGTAAGACAGAAGTTTGCATCCAAAGATGCCAAAACATCCTCTCTGAAGAAAATGCTGCACTGATCCAAGTATTTCGAAGAGACGTTATCACGAAAGGCTTACCATATTCACATAGTGGATGAACTTGTCCATCTGACGGAACCACGAATTTGCGTATTGGTACTTAAAATCTGTCCCCATGGTCCACATTATATGATTCGTTCGAGTTATGTTTGCCTGACAAAGAAAGAGCAGAATCAAATTACTGGTGAGCCAGTGAATTCTGCAATTCAAGACCTATTCAAGAATGTTGCACAAGCATGAGGCGCTTACCTGTGATATTGCACTAGCTACGAAATCGTCAACTCTCTCTTGAACATTGTAATCAAACAAATTGATGTCATCCTTCAACCCGAAAACAGGACAAAGATTTAGTTTGTGAACAAACACGTTCGTCATAGGGGATTCACTCATCCTGCACTATAGCTTACCTGAACAACAGGGGATGCATCATTAACTTCGAAGTAGAAGTTACTACTGGGAGGTTCATAATTTCTGGAGAGTGCACCAGCAAAAATCTGCACATTACAGCAAAAGCATGGTGGTTAACACATGGTAAGGAATATGACCAGAGGTGCATCAGTAATGAATTATAGTACCTGAGCTGATGAACCAAATGTCTTAGAACCTTGCCAGACAAACTCGAGGCGCTTCTCATCTTTACGCTTCTGTAAATCCTGGTAATCGATCCTACCGAAGAAAAAAGAATCGAACCCGACCTACAAAACCAGCAAAGTTTGTGTCACTCTACAAGAAAATGTGCATATTTTCAAAGACAGATGCTTGAACTATCCTTTATAGCTATATACCTCGGCCCCCAACAAGTAAGCTTGAACTGCTGAATGACCAAACGGATCGATTTGCCAACCAATTCTTGGAGTCTGATTAAACACTTGTTTGATAAAGCGGTGCCCAAGTGTGGTTTGGTCGATCATGTCAATGTAATGTGGTGCCGCCTCATCGTGCATACACATTCCCCCATTTCTTTCATTAAAAGAAAAATTCACAATCTATAATCAATATCGAAATTGGTACAACTGCGAAGAACTTATCCTAGAATCGAACAATCATTTCATGGAATGCATAAGCAACTAAATGTAATGGAAGCAGAAAAGAATGCATACATTAGTTCTAGTTGGCCTGAGCGAACTAGCTTCTTAACTATGTCTTGAACGCTATCGCTTTGTTCATTCCACCAGCGCTGAAAAAATGCCTGCATCAACCAAAGTATAGCGGTCTTAATTCTCTACGTAAAGAGGATAATCGGTAAAATTCAAACCAACAAATTAGATCCTGTTGGGGATTGCCAGTAGTAGGCCAAAGCGATCATCTTACCTGCTCAACATAAATGAACTTCCGATTTTTATCAGCTAGTAACGCCGGAACTATAGAATCCAAGACATTTTGAACACAAGCTATCTGAAAAAATCAAACAACAAACGAGACGTTCATTACGAACTCTACTGAACCGTGCAAATAACATCTGAACGAGTAAACATGTTGTGGTTTCTAGGAAATTAGACAAAGAGCACCTGGATTGAATTGTTAGAACCAACGTAATACTGATCAACAGTCTTTAACCAACCAACATCATCATGAGTATGAGCAACTAAATGAACATTCAGCTTCCCATGAACTATACTTTGAGAAGTATTATAGGCAATGTACTTGGATTCTGCAGCCAAAAATAACACAAGCATAACAAGTGCAGTAGCAGTGGAGGCGCTACTAGTAGCCATTGTTGTTGTTTTCACTGGGTATATTTTTTTTAGCCAGCCGGCCCTCATGAGTTCATTTGAGATTGAGAAGATTGGAACAAAGAAATCCAAAAAGCATATGTTGGATCAGATTTTCATTTGTCTTCTACTAATCATTGTTTTGCTTTTTTCAAGTTGTTACACATACATGTGAAGCCTACAAGAGAAAACAACCAAAAATTTTAAAGTCAGTTTTTTTTTTGTACCCCCTACACATGATTGGCACGAACCCAAACCTTTTTACAGTTCTTTTTATTTTGGGTTTTTTACTGATATTATCTTTTTATTTTGGGCTTTTTACTGATATGCCTATTTTGAAAATTTTCAAAACTGACCCGTTACAGAAAATTCCGTCTTGTTATAAGTTAACGTACAAGTGTCAATTTTGGTTTCACTTCTTTGACGTTAAGGCGAGTTTGGTATTGGTGTGAGTTTTATAAAAGTGATTTTCTGTTGTGTTGTGCAGTGCGTTGCTGTGCTGTACTGCGAAAATAAAGTAGTAGGACGTTTGGTAAATTAATATAGAAAGTGCTGCTTGACTAACAAACTGTAAATTCTGTTTGGTAAATTGTCATACAAAAATGTTGATGATGTAGTTAATGACGAAAATAGACATGTTTTAATTTTTTTATAAAAAATATAATATAATTTTGTGAAATTGTATTTTTAATTCCCAAATATTTAAATAAATAATAATTATCTTATTTCAAAAAAAAAAATGAAATAGAAAATATTGTAATATGTGCACAATATTCAAGAGTAAAATTTGTCATTTTAATAAAATAACAAGGTTAAAATGGATAATTAACTAAATAAAATTATGTGGGTCTACAACTTCTGCTTTTACTGCTTTTAAAAGCTACCCAGGAGTAGCTTTTAAAGGGAATGTCCGATAAAGAAACTACTTTATAACATCACAAAATAATTTCACATCAATATTGCACTATACAACCTTCATGAGTTCATGAGAAATTGTTCTGTTGCCACGTGTTCTGATACTGCACTATACCAGCACATCTAAAGCAGTTTGACTCAATTATTGAAATTGAAACAATACTTGAAAAAGAGAGATGCAATAAAGAAATGGAGGGTTCATTACTTGCTATTAGAAAACTTACTTCAGTTTGAGTTTCAATTTCTACTTGGTGTTGCTGCTTTAAATTGTTTCTAACCTATTCACTCAATGTTATGAATCCATCACGATATCTTAGTAAAGTTTTGTGTTTAAGCAA
>JAJJMA010190163.1:0-17842 GCA_023529015.1 Papaver nudicaule | reverse complement strand
GAGCATATATTTTCAGTCAACAAAGGAAAAAAAATCTTTCCTCCCATAAGAAATTTCTTACCTCTATATAGCAAAATTCATCCAAATCCATCACCGTTCTTACTCAATCTTGACATACTTTTACATAACCCATCTTCTACATTTCCGAATAATGTGTCCAAACAATTTCTATAAAAATGATGTGCCCCATTTTGATGGTATTCATTTAGTTTTTTTCCATTTACAGGTATTCTCACCTAATGCTTTGATTAATTTGATCCATTTGGGGCACTATAAAAAAAGGCGTGATTTGATAAACCAAATACATCCAACGTCTCATTTATATACGTTAAGGTAAAAATATTCAGGTGTGCATTTTATTTAATTTTGGATCAAGTTTTTATGAAATTCCTCACAAAAATATTTTTTCAAAGTTAAGTTTCTAGCGTTTGGTTTTAGTGCAGTCACGATTTGAACGTATGTACTTTTGCTTTCGCTTCTCATTCAAATCAAGGTTACATAGAGATCAAGTACATCAAGAATTATAAAATAACAAGAACAACATACTTGTTGTAGTACATAATCGAGAGATCCGACAAGGAAAAGAGAAGGAAAATCGATAGAACTACCTAAGACAAGCATGATAAGACCGATTAAATCGGAGAGGGGATGGTCTTCAATGGATGATAACCCGACCATTTGATTGTTTTTCTTCTTCTTCATTAAGATTTGCTCCATGGAAACAGAAGTATTTTGCCCAACATTTTGACCGGCGATTTGAAGAATCTGATATCTGGAGATCGCCATTGTACTTGATAAACCTATAGATCGAACATCAAAAAAGAAAAATAAAAGCAATAGAAATATTGCAGAAAAAATCGCCCTAATAGCGAAGAAACTAATCGCCCTAATAGCGAAGATAAATCGCTCTAATAGCGAATATATTATTGAAAACAACATACTAATTGTAAAATTAAAATATCTTTGCTCTAATAGGGACTAGATCTGAGCAAAGGAAGAAGAAAATGAAAAGTTTCTCTGGTTTTTGGAGAAGGGAGGGGGAGAGAGAAAGAGAAAGATGAAAAAAAAAAATAGTATACTTACAAATGAGTAATATTTTCATTCCTCAAACTTCATTCTATGATGCCACATTTGATTTTGTTGGGTGTAATGGTTTTTTCGACCCACATAGCGTGTTTATAGTTTTTTATGCATTATTTCGTATTATGCATTGACAAAGGTTACTTTGGAAACTTGGGAGATAAATGTTTTTTTTTTTTTTTTTATAAGTAAGCATTAAATAGATTAAGAGGTATAAAAGATATTTTGTTTTGCCGATATCACTGTAGTACAGTGGAAAAGTCATTCAATGATGATACCGGTGACCTCAGTGGCGGAGCCACATATGACTTATGGGTGGCCAAGATTTTGGAGATTATGTAGTGGATTAGTTATATTTTCTCTCAAATATTATAAATATTTATACATGACCCCTCCAAAATAATATTGAATTCTAAATGGCCCCTCCAATATTTAAATCCTGGCTCCGCCGCCGGGTGACCTGAATTCGAAGGTCGTCAGCACCAAATACTTAACCGATCAGGGGGAAAAAAAATACTTCGTTTACTCGTCAACTTAACCACTGGTATCTCTAGAGGATAATATATGATACGGTGTTGGACACACATATGTTGCCTTGCTAAAACGTTGACAAGGAAAATCCATGGGGATAAAACCTTGACGAAGAAAAAGTAAACATTAATTTTGGAATAATTCTTTTACCGTTTTTTTTTTACAGTTTTAAAGGAATTTAAATTGGTCACTAAATCAAAAATGTTTTTTCATGGAGCTGCTAAGAAGAACCCAAGGCAGGACCAGCTGTAGCAGCTGTGATTTGCAGCTAAATCACTGGGAGTTACCACGACACTAGAAGCTGAAACTTGATGTCTACTAACAGCAAGTAAAGCAGTCCAACACAATTGGCAGTAAGTTTGGTTCGAAATGGACTCCAAAGCACTACACCGCTTCATGCAACATGACGAAGATGCCCTATGGCTTCTGAGATCGTGATTGAAGATACCATAACACATCTACAACACATCCACGGTGGTAGACACTGGCAGAGCCAGGTTTCCACGCCGGGGGGGCTAAATTTTTTTTAGAAAAACTAGTGGGCTAAACTTAATTACTAGGTGGGCTAAATTTTTTTTTTTTTTATAGGGGTCAAAATATGACTTTTAAAGAATTAGGGTGTGCTAAAGCACACTCTAGTCAACTACTGGCTCCGCCAGTGGTGGTAGAATTTCTCATGCCTACAGGGAAGCAAATCAAGTGGCAAATGAATTAGCCAATTATGCCGTTAAAATACAAGCACAAAATCCAAGTTTATTATATTCCGAAAAACTCTAAATATACCGAGAGAAAATCTCACACTATGTCCCACGTCTCACATCAATAGCCTGCACTTTTTGTCCACTACTAATCCCAATGCTATCCGATGAAATCTCAGAAAAATTCCTAGATTTGTGACGATCAATGTAGAATTGCACCCCAGATTCCACGTCATATGTAATTTTTCATGTTTTTCATCTTTGATGTATTTCAAATATTATCAATCAAATCAAGAAATTTACTCCTTCAAAAAAAAAAAAAAAAATCGTTTCAGTTTGCCGTATCCGACCACACCCCAAAATTTGACGTATCCGCCGTGTCCATACCTCATTTTGACTAACACTACAATCAGACAGACAAGTGAGGGCATTTATGGTATCATAATTTCACCATTAATAAAAAAAGAAATTAACCGTTGCTCCCGAGGTTTTCCCAGTGAGGCAGTGAGAGAGAGAGAGCTCTGAGAAGAATCCATGGAGGAGGAGGAGGAGGACGGCGGTGGCGGAGGCGATGACATCGAAGCTCCTCCTCTTAGACAAGCTGAGACAATTCATTGTAGTAAGTTGTTTCTTCTTCTTCTTCTTCCCTAATTTGTTTTTATTCAAAACAATGCCCTAGTTTTCAATTTTCAATTTAGATTTGCCGGCACTCCATAAAATTCCTCTTAGATTTTGCCTTAAATTGCCGTCTTCGTAGGGTTAGACTACATGACAGAACTGTGTTTTAGAATAATCATCATTTATGGTTTTATTAGTTTCTAATTGGTTGATTAATTCTCGAAACTCACTTGTAGAGCAAAATGTTGTTAGTTTTTGCGCTTTGGACCAGTAAAATCAAGTATATGGTATTAGTTTATGCTTTTATGGGGACGTTATCAAGAGAGCGGTGATGGATATGAGTGTTTCAATGATCCGTGGGGGTGTAAACTACTCCAGGTACATATCCTCTCGAACGATATAGTTAACTGGCTCAGTACTTGAGGTATTCGAGTTCATCATGCCTTGCGTCACTATTGATTGAGGAACGAAGATGTAGGCATTGCTTTTAGTTTTATAATCGTGGATGGGATTAATGCAAATCTGGAATGATGGGTATTTTTTGTTTAAATTTAGATTTTTTTAGTTCTCGAAACTTGAACATTAGAGCCACTTGTACTTGAAGAGCAAATGATGTTAGATTTTTTTGTAGGTTTGTTTGACTTTGGAGTGAGCTAGTAGTTATTATGGGTATTCCTGTTTAGTTGTTTATAATAGTATGAGGACATTGTTGATAGGCCGGATTTGATGAATAATTTTTTTATGTGTGTTGGTGTAATCGGAGTTGAATAACAATGGGAGAGAAGCGATAAAATATGACTAATGGGGGTATTGTATTATATCTAGCATAAGATTTAACTAATTCAGCTAGCATTGGAAGCTTCTCTTTGTAAGGAGAGTGTCGGGATGGATAAGCTTCACTCTAAAATGATTCTAGCAATGAGAGAAAAGATTGTTTGCAAACGACAAATTTAAAGAATTCTGTTTTTATGGGTACTTCGTAGTAATCTGTACTTATGTGATGGTATCGTAGAAATATACATATTTGTCTCTGGAGATTGGGCGATAAGTAGGAAGATTAGTACTCAGTTTAGATTTAAACAAGGAAGCTGGGTTCTGGTGATTCAAAAGATTTCTGGATATTGAATTCAAGTGAGATTGTTGGAAGTTTGGAACCTTTTCTTTGTAGGAAGATTAGTACTATCTGTAGAGTAATGTAGAGAAAATCAATAGTTAGATTGTTGGAATGGAATGATAAAGTTGGTTTAAGCTTCATTTACCCCTCTAGATTCGAGTGGTTTAGTTCAGGGCTAGTTCCACAGTCTCTACCAAATTACCTAACAATGCCAGAATTACCTAGGAGAAAAAGGGGGAAGGTAAGATGGAGCAAGCTATATTCTTTCTCCTGTTTGCGACATGGATTTGCAGAGGATGAACCTGTCCAAGAACTTGGTGGTCCTGGATTTTCTCGAATTGTCTTTTGTAACGAGTCTCATCTACACAAGAAGAAACCACACAAATACCCAAACAACTCTGTGTCCACAACCAAATACAATTTTGTTACTTTTCTTCCCAAAGCCCTTTTCGAGCAATTTCGGAGAGTTGCCAATTTCTATTTTCTTTTAGCTGCGGCATTATCTACAACATCCTTGGCTCCTTTCTCTGCCCCTAGTGTTATTGCTCCCTTAGTGTTTGTAGTAGGAGTTAGCATGCTTAAAGAAGCAGTGGAGGACTGGCATAGATTTACTCAGGTGAATTTAAACCAAGATATCTATATTTCCTTTCACAGCATTATGGAATGTTGAAATTAATTTGTTTCTTAAGTTTGGTTTTGATTTTTGCATAATGTATTTTGAGGTTACCATGTTGTTTTCTCAGAAAATTTTGTTAGACTTTTTCCCAAGCTTTTCAGAACTTCTAAATTGCAGTCTATCATTGTGTTTGCTAAGTTCAATGCAATGCTTTTTTATTTTGTAGGATCTGGAGGTAAACTCTCGAGTTGTAAACGTCCACATAGGAGATGGCATATTCATTAATAAACCATGGAAAACACTTTCTGTTGGTGATGTAGTTAAAGTTGAGAAAAATGAATACTTTCCGAGTGATCTCCTTTTGTTGGGTTCAAGCTTTGAAGATGGTATTTGTTATGTGGAAACTATGAACCTTGATGGAGAAACCAATTTGAAGCTTAAGAGGTCCCTTGAAGCCACACTTGGTTTGGATGAGGATGCTGAATTCGTCAAGTTCCAAGCTACAGTACATTGTGAAGACCCTAATCCAAACCTTTATTCCTTTGTTGGGAATTTCAAGTTTGAAGATGAATCGTACCCGTTAAGCCCACCTCAGGTACTTCTAAGAGACTCAAAGCTTCGTAACACTGAATACATTTTTGGAGTGGTAATCTTTACTGGACCCGACACAAAAGTGGTACAAAATTCAACCAGGTCTCCCTCGAAGCGGAGTAAAATAGAGAAAAAGATGGATCATGTAATTTATCTTCTGTTCGCAATGCTTGTCCTAATTTCTCTCCTCACAGCTATTGGTTCGGCTTTGTACTCAAAAACAGAAATATCTAAATGGTGGTATCTTCGTATAGACGAAGATGATTCCTTCTTCAACCCATTGAAACCAGCATTATCAGGTACTTTACAATTTTTAAGGGCACTCATACTGTATGGTTACTTAATTCCCATATCTCTCTACGTTTCCATTGAGGTTGTCAAAGTGTTACAAGTGTTGTTGATCAATAAGGATATACAGATGTATGATACCGTGTCGTGCAAATCGGTTGAAGCCCGTACGTCTAATCTGAATGAGGAGCTTGGTCAGGTGGAAATAGTACTCTCTGACAAAACAGGAACTCTGACATGTAATCAGATGGAATTTAGGAAATGTTCTATTGCAGGTGTCTCATATGGTGGTGACATAAGTGAAGTTGATTTTGCTGTTTCTAAACGAATGGATGCGGATCTTGAGAAATATGTCTTTAGTTCGCCGGGTTTTAATTCTTTAAGCCAGAGCCTTGAGAAATTTGAATTCTCTGGTGCTGATTTTTCCATTTCAAAAGCTGCAGTCTGTGGTGATGTTATGAAAGATCCAGGTCTGGTAAATACAAAAATATCTCATGGGGAGAATGCAACCATGATCAAGGGTTTCAACTTCCAGGATGATCGTCTCATGAGCAAAATGTGGATAAGTAGATCCCAATTACCTGACATTGTATTGTTCTTCAGAGTCATGGCTTTATGTCACACCGGGTTACCTGTTGAAGATGACAATTCAGAGAATCTAAATTATGAAGCAGAGTCTCCAGAAGAAGTTTGCTTTCTGATTGCTTCGCAGGAGTTTGGATTTCAATTTTGTCAAAGAACTCAATCTATCATGGTTCTTAAGGAGTTTGATCCATCTAAAAAAGTGATAGTGGAAAGGTGAAACTTCATTATATAATCCCTAAACTTTCTGTAGCTTTTGTCATAAACTTCATAAAAAGCTTAAGTTTGATTGTTTTCATTTAACAGGAAGTACATGCTCTTAAATCTGTTGGAATTCAGCAGTTCTCGTAAGAGAATGTCTGTCATAGTAAGTGATGAAGATGGTCAGATCTTTCTACTCTGCAAAGGTGCAGACAGGTACATTACTCGCCCCAGGAGCTGAACATGTATAGTGTCTTTGTTTCTGTGACTAGGTAAATAAGTTGGTTCTTCATTTATATAGCGTCTAAAAGCCTAGATAAATTCTGGTTCTGCCTTATGTCTCAATTTTATGCCGAGTCCATGAAGCTGCTGTCTAACAGTCCGCCACAGTCAGGTTACAATTCCTTCTTCGCTGCATATACACATCCTTGTGACCAGAATTTGCTGCTACTTGACATGTGAAATTTCTCTTACGCTAGTATAAGAAACTCATGTTGTCATGTCAAGGCATTTCAGATCTAACTGCATGTTCTTTTCAGTTGTCAGCAGTACGTGCCTCTTCTCAAAACTAAGTTTCTGTTTTCTCTTTTTTCAGCATTATCTTTGAAAGACTATCCGACAATGGCAAGTCATATCGGCAGGCAACAACTGCACACCTTTCTGATTATGCAGAAGATGGCTTGAGGACCCTAGCATTTGCATATCGAAGAATTCAGCCAGATGAATATGAAAGCTGGAATTCAATTTTTACAAAGGCTAAGACTACTGTAGGTCCTGGAAGGGAAGAATTACTAGAGCGTGCATCAGAAATGATTGAAAAAAACATGATTTTAGTTGGAGCTGTTGCAGTAGAAGACAAACTGCAAAAAGGGGTTAGTTACACAAATACACATTTTCATGCCAGCTCAGTAAATTTAGCCAGATCTGGCCCATGTAAACTGACGAGCATGTACACAATCAGCTGGCAGGCCATCTGGTCTACCAATATGTTCCATAGCTTCCCTCATCGTTTCCTCGTGGCACTAACATCTAGTTTGATCTCAGGTTCCAGAGTGCATAGATAAACTTGCACAGGCAGGGCTGAAGATATGGTTACTTACGGGGGATAAAAGAGAGACTGCCATCAATATTGGGTAAGACCTACTGGTTCTACTGTAGATCCTTAGCGGTCAGTTACCGAGTTGTGCTATGCCTGACTGGTTTATTGTTCGTGACTTCTGATTCCTCTTTTACACATGGCAGGTTTGCTTGCAGTTTGCTTCGACATGACATGATACAGTTCCATATAAGTTTAAGCAAAAAAACTGAAGCAAACAACGTTGAGAAGGTAAGCCCCAAACAAAAAAATGATTTATCTTTTTGAAGTTTATATAAAAGAAGGATTTAACTATGATTCAATTTCATAACATTCAGAAGAATATCAGAAGCTTGAATAGCCGTTGTCCAGATTGAGAGTAATCCAGTTTCTGTCTGTACTGTGTAATATATCACTCTGCATCTTAACGCCTAGGTCTCTAGAGTTACATATTGATGCACCCATCTATGTTCCGTGAGTTTACTCAACCTTTTTAACTGTCCAGGCTATGATAGAAGAGATAATGCTTCAAATTCAAACTGCACACCAACTTACGTTTGAAGAAAGCGATAATGATACACCATTTGCTCTTGTGATCGATGGTAAAGCCCTTGAGCTTGCTTTGAGAACTGATGTGAAGGATCAATTCTTACGCCTGGCTACAACCTGTGCCTCTGTTATATGCTGCCGTGTTTCTCCTAAACAGAAAGCCTTGGTAGGCCAATACTATATATAAAGGTTTTTAAGTTTTTAATATTGCACTTTCACATCCTTGGAGATGTATTGAACTACTGCTTGATGTTATACATTACAGTTTAAAAGCACCACCTGCGCATTGATCTTGACGTTTTCTTACATACCTGGTTCTGATTATTATATTTTCATGTGTCTGGATCACGTTGGTACGAATGCTGACTACTAAAAACAATATTGAATTTTTCAGATTACAAGGCTAGTTAAGGAATACACTGGTTGGACAACCCTTGCAATTGGAGATGGTGCAAATGACGTTGGTATGATTCAAGCAGCAGATATTGGTGTTGGAATCAGTGGCATGGAAGGAATGCAGGTAAAATCGTTTCAAAATATAAATGGAACCCTATGTAATTGCTGATAGCTTTCCTTGGAAAGATGGAAAGGTGTATTTTGTTTGTTATGTGATGAAGATAGTTATAATCCTATTAAAGTTGTGTACCTGCTGGTTGCAGGCAGTTATGGCAAGTGACTTCTCTTTGCCCCAATTCCGCTTTCTGGAGCGATTACTTATAGTGCACGGGCATTGGTGTTATAAGCGAATTTCTAAAATGGTGAACATACTTTTTCTCGCTTTATTGATAATAGCTTTATTATTTTTTTCAAAGAGTCATACTGATATACATTCTTCTTGTGTCTGAACCCCAGATTCTCTATTTTGTTTATAAAAACCTTACATTGGGTCTCACTCTGTTCTACTATGAGTTGTACACAAGCTTCTCAGGCGAGGTTGTCTATGATGATTGGTATATGGTGCTATTCAATGTTGTCTTAACTTCCTTGCCAGTTATAGCTTTGGGGGTTTTTGAACAGGATGTTTCATCAGACGTTTGCTTACAGGTACAAGTTTCCTGCCATTTCCTAAAAATAATCATGCTACCCCGTGGTTGTCCAAAATTTGGGAGCCACATAATTAGAGTCTCTACTTGTTATGATGTTTTCGTTTTTGGAAGTAGTTTTAAGAACCTTTTCTCACATGTTTTCATGAAATGTGCAGTTTCCAGCAATTTATCGTCAGGGACAAAAGAACATCTACTTTAGTTGGAAACGGATTATCGGATGGATATTGAACGGAGTCTTTGCATCTCTAGCCATTTTCACTTTAAACATTTGCTTTCTCTCTCCTTCAGCTTTCCAAGAGAAGGGAAAAGTTGCGGACATTGCTCATATTGGAGCCATTACATATACGTGCATAATTTGGACCGTCAATTGTCAGATTGCTCTCATCGTTTCTCACTTCACGTGGATTCAACATCTTTTTATCTGGGGCAGCATACTATTCTGGTATATTTTCTTGTACATCTATGGTTTACTTCCTCCAGTAATTTCACGAGGAGGATTTCATATATTTACTGAAGCTCTGGGTACTGCACCCAAGTATTGGTTGGTCACATTGATTGTTGTTACTGTTTCCCTTCTCCCTTACTTTCTCCACATGGTGATTCAACGGTTATTTTATCCGATGGATGATCATATTTTACAAGAAATGAAGCATGAGGAAAAAGATGTTACAGAAAGTGTAATGTGGTTAAGAGAACAAAACAACTCTACACAGGATACCCACATCGGGTTCACGGCTAGGGTGAATGCGAAGATTCGGTTTCTGAAAAGACAATTGCAACATAAGAAAATCGTCGAGACATAAACTCATAAGAGAAAACAGCCATATACAGTAAGTAAACCCCATCGTCATAGGTCTGTACTATGTAGTTATTGATTTTCTGTAGGTCTTGTTCATGTCAAGGTTGAATCTATACAAAGTAAAAAATATACCGTTGTTATGAATTGTATAGTTGGGGATTATTTCTTCTTTTTTTTTTGTTCAATTGTATCAGCTCTGCACATAGTAGTGTAAGGAATACTTGTCAACTGGCTCCTTTTAATGCTGAAAACAAGCAGTGAACAATTTGCTTTTGTAAGAGCAAACACTATGGTGCTCGAAATGTGGGGAATTTCCCCACGATGTAGACAAGACATGGAGGGCAAAAAAAGCAAGTCCTACGGTGCATATCTACATTTTCGCGGTTTCTTATAAACCTCCAAAAAGATGTTTGCGGTTTCTTAGTAGCCGCGTTTAAAATAGGATTTTGGTAATAAATGTAGGGATTCCTGTACCCCATGTAGACATGGCTAGAACATTTCCCCACAATAGCTTTAGACCATCTTCACCAATGCGGCTGTTTCGTTCTGAATTGCAGGTCTGAAACTCGCAAAATGCAGATTCACCCACAGATTCTAAATCGGTAAAGGCGTAAAGCATACTGTGTGACAGTGAGTCCAATGAGTTGGGTGAATCCAACGGTTTGGATGCGTTTTTAGATGTGGTGTGATGGCCCCACCAAAGGAGATTTGCAGGGGGACCCGGGTCAATTGTGTCACACGGTGGAAAACCGTGTGTAACACACACGGTACCTAAAGCATTTTCGGCGTCCAATTTCCTCCCATCCAGAAGTTTCTCTCTTGTGGCAGGCAAGGGAGTCTAAAAGTGGGTCCTTGTTGTCTTGCAATATGTCAATCCAAAAGGGACACATTTTGTAGCAAGATATTGACATTCTTAGTGACCGTCTTCTTCTCGTTGCTCGTCGGCAGCGACTGTTCTTTTGCCGTTACACTGCAGAGTATTCATCAGACTAGTGCGAAATTTGTTAATTGATAAAAAGATTTCAAGACACATAAAAATTTGGTAGTTGAACAAGTAAAATGGGAAAGATAACAGGGAGAGACATTAATGCAACCACTTAATCTTTCATGATGGTGGAAATCATAATTTTCAGAATATTTTTACCTAAAAAAGAAGTTCACCAAACAATACATTATTTTGTTTCAAGTCAACCTCACGATACCAACATCAATCAATATAGACCACGGTGCATTTGTTGCAGCAAGTCTCTGTGTGATTAGGTTGAGGGCCCGAAGTAATTTTATGATTACATGGCACCAAATTTTATAGATACGAATATAACTGAAGTTTTTAAGAGATCAACAAATTTTAATAATGAAATTAGAACCTCTAGTAATTCAATAAATTGATAACTATGTTACATTTTGATTACTGTTGCAAAGCTTTGGGACGTCTACGTCTCGACTCAGATGTGAGTCGGATGTAGAAAACTCTCGTCGTAAGTGTGCACGTCTAGTTTTAAGAATTTTCAGTCAGAAGAAAAAATGGAGGAAAAAATGTACGCTCCGTGCAACAATTTAATAATTCAGATAATGCAAATGAAAATCCAAAAAATACGATTGGACGTATCAAAATTTCTGATTATAAATATAAAAGAATTATTGATAATGACAGAGATCACGAGATCTATTGATGTTTGCACATAGAATCTCATCGATACGCAACGATGTTAATGATGTCATTAGAGAAAACTAATTACTAGTACTTTAATTAGTGCTTAAGCATCAAAGACCTTCATCTTTTACTTTCATTTTCATATGATGGTACCTGCCTTGCAATTTTTTCTTTTTTAAGTAATAACCGAAAATGAGATCACCATTAAACTTTGTTATCCCATTGAGGACCCATAAATCAATTCATGCACCATCTTTCTTTATCAAAAACATTATGAGGAATTATTAGTAGTGGTACTAGTTACTAGTGTTACTAGTGTACTGCTTAGAGCTAGTATAATTTCAATGTCAATATCATGACATGAACTTATGTTTTTCTTTGTATGGTAAAGCTCTAGCTAGGCAAGTTTCTCTTTACTATCATGAAAGATCAAGAACTGATCTTCATGTAACCTCTACTAACCTAAGAAATGACACCAGCAATGAGACATAACAAAGTGGGGTGTGTGGCTCAAGGGAGATGGGTTGATGGTATGGCTCATGTACCTTAGTTGTGGCAATTTGTAAACCATAAATTCTTGGGCATGAAAGCCTTCATCAAGTGAATTGGCACGCTTCATGTCCCATCAAGAAGGTGTGACTTCCTTGTCAAGGGAAAAAGAAAAGCTCATAATGTTATTAGACATGCTATTCTAGAGGAAGAATGCAAAAGGTTAGGGTTATTGGAACATCCTAATCATAACTAGACCCATTCATTTTTGTTTACTTGATTTTCTATCTTCTATTTGTTCTTTAGTATATGTCTTTAAGCAGATTTCTTGGGCCGTCAAGGTCATGCTGCCGTATCGTATATGTATAAATAACGATCAGCAACGCCAATGATAAAGAAAATATATTTTTTTTTATAGTAGAATGCCCTAAATTGTAGTTTGGCGTGCACACTTGCAGCGTGTGTGAGTAGTAGGAACGGAATCCTATTCCCAAAGGGGGAATCCTAAACCCACCACCCCATGGGTTTTGAACTTCTTTACTTTTTTAGAAATCCTATTCCTAACCGTTTTCTATTCCTATTAACCAAACATGGAAATATAATTGTATTCCTGGAAAACTAATTACATTCCCTTCCAAACAAACACGCTATTGAAGTTTTAGTCGATGTTTGCAATTTATACGGCCATGTATTATGAGTAAAAATGATTTATGTATCGATAAAAAAAAGTTTTGGGTTAAATTTGAAAGATAAAAACAATTAGGTAAAGGATTTTTGATGGGACAAAAAGCATAATTTCTCAAAACATGAGGGTCCCTTTGCTTTGAATTTGCTTTGTTAATCAAAGAAAATTAAAAGATGAAAACAAAGACAAATTTCATGATTTACTTTTCTTGTAATCTAATTTTTCTAGTTGATAACTCTTGTCTTTGTTTGCTCATTGGCGCTTTAATTTACCAAACGAACGCGCTTTTCTTTTCCAACGGTCGGGAAAAAAGCGTCGCGCTGACGATCTAATGGTTAGATTTTACTCCAACATCAAATCAAGATTTTCATTATTCTCTCTTAAAACATATTTATGTCTTCTACCCCCACGATTTTTCACATCAACTGACCAGAATTCCTTTCTTTATTATTTACTCAAGCGTGGAGTGACATATAAATGTTCTTAAGATGAGAAAAACCGTTGCAAATGTTGACTTTCAGGTGGTTTTTATTGAAAACCTTACGTTATCGTGAGATTTGGCAAAAGGTGCAATCTTCTGCTTTGTTCTGGTGTGTTGTGTTTGTGTTCTGATTATACGTAACTTTGCATTAGGTAAGACAGTGTTATGCTGGACTGTTAAGAGACCCCTAAGATGTGGCCCTTAATGGCTCATTTTTGTCACTAAATAAACGACCGTGTACTTAGATTCAGTAATAGACTTCATCTTGTTCGTGGTATGGCCCTGATGTCCCTATGTCAGGCATGCGCATATGAAGGGGCAACTTGACTTCGATAGAATTCGATGTAAAATAAACAAAATGTAAATTTCGAGAGGTTTTCATCAACGTACATACAATATGATTTTAGCGACAAACATATGTCTATTTCAATTATCGTCACGTTATATTTTTCCGATAAGTTGCAAGCATATTTAAATATATATTCCAAATTAAATATTTTCCTAAGTCCATGCAGATTTTATATAGATATTGACTAAATGTTAACAAGCAAAAACAAAATCCAATGGCATAATCAAAACGTCATTAAACGTCTGCATTGCAAACACCTATTTGGCCACGGTTTTATGAATTAACAGTGACAGTTCTTCAAAAGGCGTTGTCTTTTCCCTAACTCATGGAGTAGATAAGTTTTTTCACTTTTTTGATAGTGTTTGAAATGAATGGAACCAACCACTCCTACTCTAGTAGTAATAATATTAAAGATTTTCACCTGAAAAATGGTCGGTTGACAGTTTTTCAAGTTACCAACTGATTTCTTTGCTACCTGACCCACTCTCCACTTCCTCATATCTAATTACACTTTTCATTATGTTCATAACCTTTTTATCTTGACTCCATTTTTTTCATCTTGTGATTCTGCTCTCAGCAGTTCTTAGTGTACCGAGAGAACAGACAGAAAAAAAACCGAGCAAGGCAAAAAATTAGGATTTGTGGGGCCCACCAATGAGATTTGCAGGGGGGCCACAGATTTTGTGTCTTTCTGTTTTCGTTCTGTTTTTTTGCTCGGTCCTTTAATAATTTTTGTTCTGCTCTTCCTTGGATGTAGTAGTGGTAGACTGGTAGTGGGGCTTGGCTAGTTTAGGAGACCATGAGTCATGACCTAGCTAGATATTGTCCATCCTTTAACTCATATGAGGTCTGAATCAGATCACTGTGAGATTTTGGGTTATTCAGTATACTTTTGGATCACAGTGTACATAACTGGTAGAGCATGTGGCAAACTTTTGATATTGCTTGATATAGTTTAGGTCATTTTGAGTCATGCAGACATATTTTGGGTCATATAGTAGATTTTCAGCTTCAATAACAGTTCTGTTGCCGTGAGATTCAATGTTTTATCTCACTCTCATTGTATACCATGCACTTTAACCACTTTAGACATCCTTACGATGTTATGTTTATATCGTGAATCTTCCATAAGAAAAAAAAAAAGAAACGGAGTAGAAAAGTATGATAAAGAAAATAATGAAAGGGGGGGGTCAAGTCTCCAAATGAATATAAGCTATTATGATGCGGTTTTAGCTTTTGTCCTACAAAATCTAATATTGGTGGACCAGCCCTAAGATATCCTCCCACCTCCTCCTCCTCATTTTTCCTTTATATAACACCCACCACCACCTCTCCCATCATCTTCCCTTCCTCACTACTTTCCCTCTTCTAAATACTTCTAATACCTTCCCCCAATTTTCTTCTATATACTCTCTTCATCATTTAGATTGGTTTTGCTTTATCAAAGCCTAATTGAAATTGTGATTTGTGAAGAAAGTTAAGGGATAAATTGGTATCTAGTACTCCAAGAGAAGGAAAAAATGAAAGAAAATAACATCAACACATGTAATAATATTAGTAATGGTGGATATAGAAAAGGAGGAGGAGGTGGTGGTGGTGGTGGTGGTGGTGGTGGAGCAGCATCACCATGTGCAGCATGTAAGCTTCTTAGAAGAAGATGTGCACAAGATTGTGTCTTTGCTCCTTATTTCCCAGCTGATGAACCTCAGAAATTTGCTAATGTTCACAAAGTTTTTGGTGCTAGCAATGTCAACAAAATGCTTCAGGTACCCTTTTACTTTATTCCCTGTTTCAACAGTTGAAAGTTGCACCTCATTTCTTTACTTAAAGTGCAAAATACATTTTTCTATTTTCTTGTTTTTGTTTTATCTGTCTAGTCAACCCCAACTGACCAAAGTCATCAGTTAGTATGCTTCTATTTTGACAGACATTGTAGGGTTATGTAGGTTATGTACTGCAAGTCAGCAACCTAACCATGAAACCATATTGTTATTGTCTTGGGGAATTAGGAACAGAGCATGTCTGTTATTTTTGTTAGAGATCTTTTCTTTCTGGATGACTTTTATTCAGCGATTAACCCTTTTAGATGGAACAGAGCGGCAGAGGACCGTCAGGATATATGTGAGAATGATCTACATAGTGAACACATTTTAAGATATACGTGAGAATGATCTACATAGTGAACACATTTTTGAAGTATCAGATACATCTCTAAACAAAACTTAAGCTCGTCTAATTACGCATATGTACCTGAGGCTCACGAGTGTATACTGTACATTGCTTAACTTGTTATAGCAAAATATATCCATCAAGGTCCCATCCATCCTGATATATATTCGTCAAAAGCTATGGACTCTTACATGTTAATGCCCTACTAAAAAAAGAAACTGTTCTAAACTAATATGCCGACACAAACTATACAATGAAAGTAGTGGTTTTCTTTCTTAATCATCATTACAGTGTTATCTAATAATCTAAACAAAAGTCATAAAATAAACAAATTTTGAGCTTTTGATAATAGTATAAGAACTAAGGAATAATCATCCCAACAGTAAACAAGGACACTCGAGTGTCTACCGTGAAGAGATCTTAACCATGACTGTGTGGTCTGTGTAGGGTTGATAGTGAATCATTTGCATCTTTGAGGTACAATTTGAGTTTGAGTGTTTTTTATTTTTATTTTTAGTGAAGCACGGAAATTTTATTAGAGTTAAACAGTTATTACACGTGGATAGTGTATACCCATAAAATCATAAGTAAAAACCTGCAGAAAAGGAGAAATTTGAGTGTAAGTGGAGTGTTAAGATGGTATCTTCTGACCTGATTATATGAGGTCACGGTGATATCATCACAAATTCTAAATAGTACCAATGGTAGAGTAGGTAATTGTAATTAGCACTTTAAGTATTATATTTTATCAAGTGTCGGCATTTAAAGTCCAATTATGCAAATGCTAATACTGAATTCACACTTTTTGATTTTTACAGGAATTACCTATGCATCAACGAGGCGACGCGGTGAGCAGCATGGTATATGAAGCGAATGCCAGAGTCCGAGACCCGGTGTATGGATGTGTAGGTGCAATATCATCACTGCAGCAACAAATAGATGTTTTGCAGACTCAACTAGCAATTGCACAAGCTGAAGTTGTTCACATGAGGATTAGATCACAAACATCATCAATTAATAGTCTCTCTATTAACTCATCAACAACAAATGAACAACAATCTGCTCTTTGGTCTTGTTAACTCATAGCAAGGATTCTTAATCCAACTCTTTTGGTTTTTGCTTTAATTACTATAGTAGTACTTAGTATTTGTAAGAAAGACATCTCTCTAATATATACTTTGTCTTTAGAGATGATGATTATTAAGTTAAATCAAACCCACTTAGTTGTAGGGGAATGAGTTAGAAGTTGGATGCAAGTAGCATTATTATTATTATTATTATCATTGATAATATATATAGATTGTAGATATATAAAAATCTAATATATATACATATATGTTGAATTACTTTATTTTAATGTGCAAATGAGTCTTCAATTCAGCAATTTCAAAGATTTGCTTCGAATTGGAATTATGCCGGATCACACCCCTACTAAGACAAGGGCAACGTAAGATTGCTTTGTGATTAGACTAAGCACTATGGTACTAAAAAGTTATTGAGAAAAACAATTGAATGTATAGAGGAGAAAAAAACGTGTGCTATGGTTCATGTCTACATTCTGTAACCATTCATGTCTAAAATCCCAAAATCAATCACATGAAACGTTTTAGCTTAGATTTTGGTCTAAACAAAAAACTATACTAGGCGGTTACGAAGTGTATGGCTACTCAGTAACCGATAGGTAAGGTATGTCTATACAGATTTGTTCACCCATGTAGACATAAACTCCTTCTATCACTAGGGAAAACACCACATTTACCACTTTTTGGGCACCATAATTCTTGCTCTTAGGGTACACGTCAAAGCTAGGCCTTACTCCTCTGAGCCGACCACCCAATTAGACTAGCCCCAATGCCGAGCCTTATTTCCCTGAGTCAGACCACCCAACCAGACTAGCCCCACTCAGCCCCTACCTCTCGCCTACACTATGAACGGAAAGGGGTGGGTATTACCGTTGTACGATAGTGGAACTCTTGTTATTGTTGACTTCATGTTGATGCATCTCAGGTGCGAGAGAAGTTGCAGTCTTGTGGGGGAAAAGGAAAAGCAAACTTTAATACCAGTAGGCTGGCTGAAATCTAAATGCATGAGAAATGGGCCATTAGTCTTTGGAGGCTCGAGCATTTGACTATCTAAGCCCAGTTAGATTTATTTTTCTAGCTATCATTTACAGTACAGATCTAAATGATTGCAATAATGTTTGCATAACTTAGACATAACTTAGCCT
>JAJJMA010190155.1:0-10506 GCA_023529015.1 Papaver nudicaule | reverse complement strand
CATGACTTTGCAAGTTGCACAACAGGACATGTCTTGCATTACTTATGCATATGACATACGATATCCAGAAAGTGAAGTGTCATGTGTAGTTCTGGATTCTCTTTTTTTTTTATTCGTTTTGACGATATCTTGGATTATAGTATCTCATATAGAACTGTTAGACATTCTTTTTTTTTTAAGATATTCTTAGTGATTATCTAACTGCAAGTGACGGTGCTCTTCGTTGGATTACTTAGATATTTTATAGGATTGTTCTCCTTAGTTTTTCATGTATTTATTATATGATATTTGTCTCCAAGCTATAATGGCTGAAAAAAGCAACATGACCTTGCTAATGTCTTTACAAA
The DNA here is from genome assembly GCA_023529015.1 of Papaver nudicaule. Lineage (NCBI taxonomy): Eukaryota > Viridiplantae > Streptophyta > Magnoliopsida > Ranunculales > Papaveraceae > Papaver > Papaver nudicaule. The sequence continues at coordinate 10,159 of JAJJMA010190155.1, read as the reverse complement.
ACTGTCCACAAAAGACATGTAAGTTATATTCTTATTTACTACTTGGCTACTCCATTGTCTCCAGTTGATTGTCATGGTCGTATATGCTTAAATTTGTTGACACTAATAGTTCAATCATTTATCCTTGTGCAGTCTGCAAAGAGATGCGTATTGGTACTACCGAGGTTCGAGCATCTTAAGGTTCAACTGAGCTTGAGTTTGCAACTGAATTTCATAGACTTTCCAAGTCTCTAAGGTTATAATGTTTTAGTTAAGACTTGTATTTTGTGAACTCAAGATTTAATTCCTTTTTTGTATAACTTTGAAACAAATCAATACAATGAATTTTTATTTGAATTCTCATTTGGTTCTATTAATTTGAGTTCATTTTACTGTAATTTCATTTGGGTGAAGCAAATTTATTTAGCATTCAGCTTCTGACTGAAGGAATTCAGCCAAAGCTGATTCCATTTTTTTTTAATATTCAAAATCAAGGATACTACCGATCCTAAAAGTCATTTAGGTACCACGGTTAATGCGTGTCGTTGATCTGCTTCCCATACCGTGCGTCGTAGAAAAATAACACGCCTCAGAAGCGACCCATTATGCTACGGATGTAAGGCGTCGTAATTCACTGTTTTGCTACATGCCCCGACAGTCGTTAATCAGGCAAAATCCACTAGTGGTATCTTGGTTTGCAAGTCAGGTTTTCAGCATTGCTCGGTTGAACCCACTGATATTGCTATCTCAAGTCAGTTGTCAAGTTTATGAGACAAAAACACAATCCTTGATAAGTTTACTCTACAACCTCAGACAAGGATAGTTTTAGGTAATCGGGACGAAGACTGATGAAGACGAAGACCGAAGCTTACTACTTGATAAATCATAACGTCATCGCTAAAGGTTAGAAAGGTTTTTCCTTTCCATATCGTATTTACCATTTCTATCATACCAATAGTCTATGATGTTGTTTATATGATCCGAAGGTATTCTAGGATTTCCGCCTTTATCGTCATTAGTATCTCTACTAAAGTAGCTGACTATTTCGAAAGATAGAACAAGTGGAATTGAAGAATTTCCATAAAAGTGTTAACTCCTTCTAACCTTTTGTCGATGAAGAATAATTGATGTCTTCTTTGTCTTCACAGTCTTCGTCTTCAAGGTCTCTACTACTTTGTCTATATCCCAGTTCCGAAATCTAAACTCTAGTAGGCTAAATCAAGATTGTGTTTTGACACCTAAAACTGACAACTAACTTGACATATCAACGCTAGTGGGTTTGACTGGACAATGCCCTAACACTTCCTGCCTTAGATATAAGTCGAGTTGTATCGGGGTACAACTTAGCTATTTTTAAATAATTCTTCTTACCAAAGGTGTCGAGTTCATCGAGGTACAAGTTAGCTATTTTAAATAGTTCTTCCTACCCAAGGTTTAACTCGAGTATCGGGGTACAACTTAGGTATTTTTACATAATTATTCCTATCATAGGTTTAAGTCGAAATGTACCAAAGTATAACCTAGCTATTTTTTGAATAATTTTTTTCATACGTTAGTAGTATGTCGAGTTGTACCGGGGTGACCTAGCTATTATTCGAATAATTCTTCCGACCCGACTTTTAAGTCGAGTTGTAGCCGGGCACAACCGCGCCATTTTTCGAATAGTTCTTCCTCTTTTAATTTTAACTCGAGTTATACCCGAGATACAACCTGGCTTTTTCAAATAAATTTTCCTTTTAAGTCGAGTTGTACCAGGGTACAACTAAACTATTTTGTTTTTTCCAATTATACCCTTATAGTTAATAAAATAGTAAAATTCAGAAATGAAATATCTATCAAATTATGCCACATATATTGGTAATTTTTATATCGTTAGAAAGCATTTTAAAACACCTACGTAACGAGTATAAACATGATTATGAAATTATACATATTATTTATAAAAAATAATAATGATAATAATCAATCTAAAGGGTAATTTTAGAAATATGACCAATATATTTATAATAGCTCAAGTAGTATGGGACGGAGGGAGTATTATTCTTCTCAAGGGTAGGCTTTGAGTGGTAGTACTTCCACTATGTATGATAAAAAAATGATACCGTATTGATTATTCTTCTCAAAAATAGGCTTTGAGTGGTAGTGCTTCCACTATGTATGGTAGTAGCTTGATACCGCTACCGGTGTGTGGCACCCAGTCTAACTTGGGTTCGGCCAATATGAACAACCAGGTATGATATAACAAGATATTTGAACTTGAGGAATGCTTATTTTGTTCATTTTTATTTTAGATTGTAATGGAATAACAATGCATATTCAAGAATATCTAGCTATATTGTTTGTTTGATCAACAAAATTTCAGTGTAAAAGGAAAAAAAAACTATGTTCTGCAAGCTTTAACCGCTATGAAAACCAATATTCGGCCCAGTATCGCCAGTTATACTCTAATTTAGGCTCAACTCTTTTATAGTTGATTTTCATTACTATGAAAGGAAAGCAAAACTACATAACAATTTTCTTGTGATCTCTAAATCATAATTAGGTTAGGTGTCGAATTTTGTGCACAGTACTCTCTTATAATTGGCGTTTTTTTTTCTTCTAAATCATGATTTATTTATTTATGATATGGCAACACTGGACCCACTCCCCTTAGCCAACTTGACCAGCCCTACTGCTAATCCAACCTACCATCACATCAACAAGATACAATTTCGGCTCCATGTATAGAGAAAATTGGTGAAAATGAAGGATATAACCTTCCCTAGCGGGAATCGATCCCCCAACCTCCTGCCCGCACTATGGACGAAAAGGGGTGCCGATTACCACTGTACTAGACATTTATTGGCAATAAATGTCACTCATAAAAGTTAGTGAACTAACATATTTACCCAATAAATGTCCCTCATGATATTCAAAAATCTGATTAATATGCTTTCTTATTAAATTTTGATGTCTAAAGATCCGATTGACATGCTTTTTTTTGTAACAAGAATAATCAAAATAAATAATTTATTAACTTTCAGATGAAATGAATTTGTTCTTCGCAATAGATAGACGACAATTCTCTTCATGAACCTAATTCACAATACTCTTCAACAAATGAGAGTGATCGATCCATAATGTTATACAAAATTCTTTTATTAGCTTGTTGCATTGTTCCTAAAACTAAAGCTGGTGTATCAGTATCCCCTCGGAAGATGCCTAAACAAACAATTTCATTATTAAATATTAAAAAATTAGCTTTATAATATGAAATAACATAGTCGGCCTGTTGAAAATGAAGTGTTATGGAAGGATAGTTGGTAATATCAAATCTTCCCCGCAAACGAAAACAAACATCAAAATATTGGTGGGAACCAATATATTCAATTCCAACCTCGTTAAAATGTGCCTTTACCAAATCTGCAACTTTATCAAAATGATCTTTATACATAATGGATATTGGAGTTCCAGAATCTATGAAAGTACCGCCTTTTCTTTGATTTTTAAGCTTGAAAGTGCCTTTAGGAAACTTCACTTTTTTATTACCTACACTGATGTCTTCTAGATTTAAGTAATAAAGCGACGTTCGAAACTCAGGTGTAAAAAAAGGAGTTGTATACACTTTTTTACCTGTGCCTCCTATTGTTGCATCCGCACCAAACCTTAAATATGTATCTGATCCCCCAATAGTCGGGTTAAACGTCTCGAAGCAGTAGGAAAATTTACCTTTTCCAGCATCACCTAATTGATTTATAAAAGACCATTCACCTGATCCTAAACCGAGTATTCCTGCAATAAGATCAGGTTTGCCATATTTGTGATTATTACCAATCTGGTTTTTGAAGTTCTCTTGGAGAAAACCACAACCCATGCGTAATTCAATACTTTCAAGGCCACCAGTGTTGGAGCCTAAAGTGAATTTTTCTTCAGCAACAATACCAGATGTAATTGATCCAGTTGCATAGACTACTGAATAAGTGCACTGGCCCTTATCATTACACTTATTTCCCTTGCAACGAGGATGTGTATTACAAAGAACAGGACGATATGTAGTTGATGAACTCCAAGGATATAATGGCATATCTTGAGTGAAATTTTTAGTGGCACCTTCGCATTGAAGCCATGTTTGATCACTACCTGTATCAATCATCAAATAGTAATTCATGAATGGTTTTCTCTTACCAGGAAATGTACCTAAACCGACCATGGCGACGTAAAACATGGTTGATTCGTAAACTACAGACAAACGTACAACATCAGGATTTATGGAGCGTGTTGCATTGCTCTGGAGTAATATTTGTGACTCAATGTAAAGTGCCCGAGATTTGGATTGTTCCGCGAGTCTTTGGAGCCTTTCATCTTGCGTTAAATGGTCGCCTGGATATAGAGGTGATTCTTTGGAGTCTATATGAATCATCTTCAAACTAAATCCTTTTTCTGAATTCATCACGGTAACTGAGTTTGTTAGTAGTGAGACATGTATAATTGTTATAAGCAAAATGAAGAGAGTTTTCCCCATTTTTTTTAACCAAAACGATTTTGATGGGCACAACTATGTCCAATTTTAATCTTCAAGTTAATATTGTATTAAGAAAATAATATCTTATACATTTAAGAAACAAATAAATATCATTCAAATCTTTGGATATCAAGATTTATTGAGGAGGCAATCAATAAGATCTTCAGATATCAATACTTATTGCGAAAATATTATAGTGATTAAAAATGTTTTTACCTAATTAGAATTTTGCATGTTGACATTCTTCTTGTTTATGACTAGTGATAAAATCTTTTCATTGTGCAGTTCTTTTTCCCTTTCTTAGCAACATGATCCAACTATATAAAACTATGCAAAATAAAACTTTTTTGTGGATACCACTTTTACTGCACCCAGAGCACCCAACATTAGATGGCAATATGTAGTATCTACTGTGGCAATTTTTGTTTTGGGTATCTTGATTTTCGAAATTATATAGTAAAGATAAAGTTATTTTGATGATCATGACCACTCATGAAGTTTATGATTTTGATGGTCATCACTCTTTGGAAATAAAGAATTGATGAAACTAGCAATTTTGTTACCTAATGGAAATGGAGTTCTTTTCCCTACTTTAAATCTCCATATACTTGTAATTTAGGATGAGATGTAAGAATTAGAAGAAGAGTTGATGTTGCCATTTTCCATGGTTTAAAAGCTTGTAATTTAGATTGACCTGGAAACCAGGGTTTCTGTTTTGGTAAAAATGGATCTACGTGGATAAGAACTAAGGTTGGGTGCATTGGGTGCACCTAGTTGGTATACACACATAATCTTCGTATGCAAAAAGGTTCATATGTATGCAAAAGGAACATTACGAGCGTTTGCATATCTTCAATAGTGAGTGTTTAGAGATAAATTTGTCATCAATTTTATAAAATCCAAATATATTTTTCTTAACTCGAAGCACTACTAGTGGAAAATGGCTTGGTTAAGTCTGACTAGCGCTTAAATGAAAGTCTGTTATGGTCTAAATTAATTATAGAGCAGCCGTAGTCAATTGTATTTTGAGAAAAAAATAAAAGTTAGCATGAGTCAGTTGTTTCTCTAGGGTTATATAGTAAAATACTAGGCCTTAACCATGGTCTTTTTAAAAGTGCTTCCACCCAATTTCTATCAACCCTTGTCTTATCCTTCTCCCTCATTTTGTTTCTTATCCTTCTCCCTATCTCGCTCAATAGTAAAAAAAGAAAGAAAAAATACCAGGAAAAAATCCACCGCCATTTTGAGTTAGGGTTTGATTGAATTTTTGATTTAGGGTTTTAATCGTTATTCATCTCCGTCACTTTTATATGGTTCGATTTGATTCGAAGTTCAGTTGGTGTTACTTAGTTGTTAATTAAGTTTCCAATTTTTGATGTATTTGTTATTGAAATTTCTAATCAATAAACTTGAAGCATCTTAACCTAGATTTTCAACTTATCAAGTGATGCTTGGTTTGGATCTAGAAAAACTTATGTGTCTATTAGAACCGCATGGGGTATAGGTACAAGATGAGATTTGTCTATGCTCATTTTTCCATGAACGCTTCAATCACCAACGAAAATAAGGGTATTGAGATCCGAAACTTTCTTGGGGAGAAGAAGGTATATTCCCTTATTTGATCTGCACTTTTTTTTTCTTCTTTAAAATATTTATTTTGGTTTTTGGTTGTTGTTCTGAAATAATGTTAATATGTTTGACTTGCGCTATCTTTTTTCGCTGAGATGAAATCAGTAGTTGATATGATTTGCTTGATCTAGGTGATCTTTGTTTGTGGGTTAAAATCAAATTTGTTTATATGGTTAGATTTATCGTTAATGCGATGAATCTGTGTTATTTGTTGATGTTGTTGATTGCCACTGGTTTTTGTGTAGTCATGAAATAATAAAATTCATAAGTCCAGACGGGGACACAATGGTTGCGCAGTCGAAGCTACGAAAGGAAGATGGAAGCCATATGTAATTGACTCGATTTTTTTTTCATACTAACTCTTTTGTTTATTTGGAGCTGATGCTTAATTGGTTTGTTGCAGGTGTTAGAGCATGGATTGGTCAACCTCACTAAGTGTTGGTATGTCAAGCTTAGTTGTCAAATTTAGTGAGCAAAACTCGACCGTTAAACAACACACATTAGGTAAAGTCATGAGTGAGTTAGCTTTAGGTTGTGGAAGATTTTGGTAGGATTTATAATCTCTACTTGAAGAGTTGAACAATACTGAAGATCAAACGAAGACATCCGGCTTCATCATTCAAGAGGTTAGTGAATCTAAATAATGAGATTCATCTTTTACACTTGTGCTACAAAAGACAAAAACATAACTCTCTGCTTGAGCTTCACATTATGACTTGATCACTTGTGATCAGTGTGTCTTAAGATATAACAACTTTATCGCTTGCGATATTGTTGTTGAAGTTATGACGTTCCATATTTCTTAGAGCTTTGTTTTCTTCTTCGTCTCTAAGTAATATAAGGTTTTTCTTAAAACCTTTGAGTTGGATATAGCAGTGTGATGTTGTCTTGGTAGTACTACGAGATTTAATCCATCAAAGTATTGTGTCTCTACTTACCTAGTCTAACTTTGTCGGATTGATTAACACGTACTTGTATGAGCTAAATGTAAGTGAGATCGTGACTCACACTTAAGTTGTGTAGACTCGATATACTATTTTTCTGAGTTTGAATACTACGTCAAGGTTTGGCTCTGAATATTGAAGTTCTGAATCATTTACTTGATTCTGTATATGAACATATCGTATGCCATATCATATTTCTGGATTCTGGAAACCATATTCTTGTTATCTCATCATATGTACTTTCAATGTTCGGAACCTCAATGTTGGTTTTGGTAAAACTAAACGTTGATTTCGAAACCATAATCTGGTTTTCGCATCTGTAAGCTATTGGTCCGAAACAATGAGAGAACATGAGTTCGAAACAATGTTTGCTGGCTAACAGTGACTTGAGAATCAAGATCAATGTGTCTTGACCATGTGAGTTCTAAAACGTCTAATAGACCCTGGGGTTTCCTAAAGATTTGTATGAACCTGGAAATAAACCTGTGCATCAAGGACAAAAAGGTGTGATGCTGAAACGTTTCTTGACCACATGGACTCTCAAGTTTGACACCAAACATTTGTGACGAGATTAATATGTGTTTCTTGTTTCGAAACCTTAACCAAGGTTTTGTTAAACAGAATCTAGAGTTCGAAACCTTAACTTTGGTTTTGCTATATGGAAACTTGATTTGGGAACCTTTATTCGGTTCTGGTCATATAATGAACTTTAGATTTCGAAACCTTAATCTGGTTTCTGCCAAACAATATGTAGTTCGAAACCTAAAAATGGTTATCTCAGAATGCTTATTTTCGAAGTTCAAACTCTATCATTTTGATTTGTGCTTCAACGAATTAATGAGTTTGATATTCTCAGTTTGAAGTTTGAATTAGTTCATCTTCAATGTACAACTAAGTTGGCTTGAGTCATAATCAGAAATATGGTTAGTCGCTCTAGTTAGTAGACACATGATTTCTGATCAATACTGTATGTTATTAGATCTTCGTATGATTATACTACTCAATCAAATATTCATTTGATGTTTTGATTTGAATTCTTGGATATCATTAACGTGATCATCTATATTGGAATCAAGAATTCAGGAGATTCAACATTTTGATATTACTCGTTAAATCATGCACTGTACTTCAATGGTATATCTTTTTACGTGATTCGGAATGTCCTTTGAACCTATGTGTTCACTTAAGCTTAACACACAAGGCTTGTCCACGTCTGTAAGGATATGTTTATGCCGAAGTTGAACCACGTTGGACCAGATCCCACTTCCACTTAGGATCGCTCTGGCCCGTCCAGCAAAGCCTAGGAAGTGATGTCGACATTATTAAAGCTGATGACGACATTTGGAAGTAATAATACCTTAAGGAGATTTTCGAAACTAAAAGACACGTTTCAAAATGAGCTCTTTCCCAGGGAGCAAATTTGGTAAGCATCATATTTCGAATTAATGAAATATCCAAATATACCTTATGAGTATTATTTGCTTTGATTGCTATTGGCCAAACATTTATTAAAAATATATTTTCATTTATGAATTATATTTTTCATTAATGTAAAAATGCTAAAGTATTAGATCTCATTAAATGCTATGAGTCTAAGTGTGGAATTTCGGAACTAATATGGAAATGTGCTTTAATGAATTTCCGAAATTAGTTAGCCTCATTTCAAAGTTAAGCCTTTTTCAATATAAATAGGAGTGGTATCTCTCCTGAAAGCTTTATCCCTCTACCAAGCTTTTCTTCGGATCTATAGCTTGTGTCTGTCGCTTTTCTTTTCAGTTACCTTTGAGCTTTTGCTCTAGGTCTAGAATTGCGAGGAAGTCTTCTCTAGGGATCGAGAAGCCTAGAAGTACCTTTGCGGGAAACTAGTTTATGTTTTACTAGTCTTCTTTGTATTGTACTTGTGTTTTGTTCTATCACGTCTATCAAACCTTGCGATCTTGTTTTTATTCTATGGTCCTTATCTTCTGCAATAAGGCCACTCAAGATCGTTCTGATTAGAACATACTCTTTATCTATTAACCTGGATTTGTCAGCAAGCCGTTTTCGGTTTGTGTGCCTAAACTATAGATATTGAGTGGAATCAAGGTTGTTGTTATTAGATTTGTTCTTTGCAGGTACATTGTTCTCAAGGTCATATCGTATCGTACTTGCTACAGTTATCTGCTTGATTCCAACTGGGACGACAAGATTTCTCTTTCGAGAGTTTTTGGTTTTGAAACCTTGATCGATATCTCGAGGAGTTTATTACCAAAGTAAACTTAAATATACTCGTTCTTGGTGTGAAACGACTTCGGTGAAATATTTGTTAGTTACCAAGGATATCATTTAGCGATTTAACCTGCCGCTATCTGGTTGTTGTCCACTAAGGTTGTAATCGTCTGATCGGAGGTCGGGGAGCGATAGTCCTCGTGACGGGTTGTGAGGCAACTCTTGCGTAAGACAGTAAATGACGTCTGTTTGCGTAAGGGAGTACATGTGCGTGACCACCTTGCTGTGATTAGAGGCGTAGGAATACTGAGGGGAAATCTTTGTGATTAATACTCGTATTAGGGTCATATTGTCTGCACCATCTAGTCCGAAGTCTGAGAGTAGGTGTGTTGGCGGCTTAATTCTTAAGAGTATTCAAACTGGACGAGGTCCCGGGTTTTTTCTACGAGTTTGTAGTTTCCTCGTTAACAAAATCTTATGTGTACTTTACTTTATTTCCGCGTTATACTTGATTCATCTTTTATAATTAAAGTATCGTACTTGGTTGTTGATATAGCCTTTGGGATTCTTGTATTGACTCCCTTGTGTGAATCAATCAGATCTGAAGGAGATCTTGTTCTTGAATTCTTGAGTACAGGAACCGTTTAAGGTTTGACTTATAGGTGGACTAAAATAAAAGATTGGTGGTGTACTCGGTACCCTCGTCTTTTCAGGACCTATAATGTCAATCCCCCACTTGGCAAAGGGCCAAGGTCTAAGAACTGAGTTTAAAGATGTCGCCTGTGCTTTGATCCTTTTTTCATATATCTGACTCTCTTTACATCGGCGAGCATATTTGAAAAAGAAGGGGTACCGAAATACTACCAACTTTTCGTTTTGGCTCGTGAGTCTTATGGTA
>JAJJMA010190118.1:0-12949 GCA_023529015.1 Papaver nudicaule | reverse complement strand
GGAAAGTCAGTGGTGGACAAAAGCAGGGGGCATATATCATTTTCGTACAATTTAAGAAGGAAGAGTGTGGCAGACTGGCAGTCATAGATCAGACGACGAAGAGGTAAAAGCAGCGCATGCGTGACAAAATCAACAATGCTGCAAAACCAAAAACCAAAAGTCCATTTACATTTCTTTTCTTTTTTTGAGACCTGTGACCTGGTCTGGTTATTTCTCTACATTTCTCTTCTTGGTGGTGTAAATCAAGAAAATTTTAATAGCTTATCAAGCATAGACATCAGACCGTAAAGCTTCACCTTTTCTCTCTCTTCTGTACGACTGCTTCTCTCTCTTCTCTCTCTAATCCGATAGCTCTTCAGCCGTAAAGTTATCAAATTAGAGCCGTTATGCACGGAAGTTAGCTGATAACGACTAGTTTTGGCCGGATATTTCCAGTTTCTCACCGTATTTTTTTCTGTTTGTTCCTTCTGACTCTTAAAGATCATATGTTCTTCATTCACTAAGCATAGGATTACATTTTAATCTCTATAGGAGATCACATACAACCAGTAAATGCACCTTGAACCATAATCTAGACCTTAATTAACTAGACTCGACCTATTGATCCCTTAACTCAGTTCTCTAAAGGACCTTGTTCTTAAGAGGCATTAGCTCCTGACTCCATTACATGACTCTTTGACACCTTGACACGATTACTACCTTCTTGACTCTTTAACTCTGATACTAGACTTGTTTCTTGACACTTGACTGCTAACCTCTTTCACTACTAGACTGCTGCTTCTTTCTTAGGTCTCTTTTGCTTCTTGTTTCGCTGGCTTGTTTGGCTTCTCAGTGGTTATCTCCTCGGCGGCGAAGACGAACCCGGTCTCCCACAGTTTCAGTCCTATCCTCCTCATTCTCATCATCACTGCTCAGATTCACAACCTCAAGAACTTCCAGATTCTCCTGATTGGCCTCGAGCTCTTCTGGTTCTTCTGCCTGGTGGAAATTCTCTTCTGCTTCAACAATTGCTTGCTCCTCATTCCCAATCTCCCATTGGTTCTCCATCAAAAAAGTCAAAGGCGCTACTTCAAGAATCTTCTCTCCTCTGGGGATTTGAGTTCCACCAAACGGATCTTCGTCTCCATCCTCCTCTGTCTCCCATCCATAACCATAATCATATCCATCATTGTGATAATAGTTCCCATCCTCATCATAGTGTGCTGGATCTGATTCAGAAATTTCTCTTTCTGCAGGTTCTTCATAGTAATCAAAGTTTCCCCCATCAGCGGCTGGATTTGGTGGATTCTCATTGTTTGGTTGATTCTGCAATCCTTGTGGAAGTCTCTATGGTTCCTCCATCCAGCCATAGTAGTTCTCGGTTGGATATTCAGGCGACTCTTGAGTTCTGCTCTGCTGTGTCTCATAAGATCGGGCTGAGTCACTCTCTTCACTCTCTGGTGTTGGCTCCCTGTCTCTGTTTGCACTGAAAGATAGCTTGCGTCGCCATTCTGCAACCCTTGCTCGTGATCCTTCACTGGTTTTGGAACTTGACTGTCTTGGAGTTCGGCTGCGTACTCGGGGAGTTACTGATTCTTGACTGGTTTTTGGAGTTTTGGTATCAATTTCCTTTCCTTTCCCACTCATCCTTCTCTCTTTGTTGTGTTTCTCTCTTACTTTTTCTCTGTTTCTTGCTAGGATTGTTGTGATTTCTGTCTTTAGACCTAGGTGGTTTTATAAGCTTTTAAGGCTACCAATCTCCCTCCTCATTGATTTCCCCACTTAATTTCTCTAGTGTTCTATCTTCAGCGCCATTCAGTCTTCTTTTGGCGGTCTTTTTAGTTTCCCGGTTCTTCTGTACCTGTTTTCCCGGGGTACGTTATCAACATGAGTATTATGTCTTATTGCTTTTTAGATTACAAATGGACTAGATGGAGGAATACGTTACAGTCAATTTCCCATGCCCTATTCTTTAAACCTCAGACTAATCTTAAGGCTCACAATGCACGGGTAACAAATTCACCCTTAAAAATTGTCCGGCCAAAAGCTTTGCCACTCGGGCTAATCTGCATGGGACATTCTCAGAAAAATCAGCCACATTATCCTTCTGATGGGTGTATTAATCCTTTCCATCTGAATAATTTACTGATAAGCAAAACCGTGTTTGGTCCTTGGAGTTTACTCCTAAAACCCAACCTGACACGCATAAGATTTTTTAATTGCTTTATTTTCCGAAAAGACTTCACATCTTTCTCCTTTGCTTTCGCATTTAAAGAGATTGAAAAGTCTAAATCTCATCTGCTTTCTTTGGAGTTGAAATTAAAACCTAGGATTGAGTGCTTGATAACCATATTCACTGATCAGCTCTGCACCTATCATAAGACATACCATTTCAAAATTTCAATGACCTGTCACTGGTGCTTTGATTACACTGCTTTGGGAATCCCGATCGATACTAGGTCAAAGCTTAACTTTTTGGGTGTTTTTGTTGTTTGGAAGATTATTTGTGTGGATCTTTCAAAAACCAACTACACGCATTTATGGCTTCTACTGTTAAAAAAAAGCATTCTGAAATCTGAGAGGTTGCCTTACTTTACCCAAAGGGATAATCCTATGATCCTCTGCAATAACTCCTATACCAACAAGGTTTCTCAAGTTGCTTCCTCTGATAGATGCAGAAAGGACTTTTTTGATGAGAACACTGATCTACTGACCACTCAAAAAATTTTGGTTACCAACCAACTCCTCATTTATTGCTACGGATATTATCACAAGGAGCCCTCCCAAAAACAAATCAAAAACCAAAACTTGTTAAGAACCCATTATACTTTCAAAATTATGGCTAACAGATCTTATCAGTCTGACCTTGAGAAAAATATTGAGTCTATCACTAATCAAATGAAGAACACTCTTTCGATCCCCCCCAACCTCATGCCCAAAGTTTACCTTAGTCCTGAAGATCTTGCTCCACTTCCACAACAAAACTGGAACAACACTGTGATTGGAAGACTGTGTAGTAGGGCTTCTCATGACTTAAGCAAAATCAAGCAATATGTCAAAGACAGATGGGAACTAAAATCAGGAGTTATCATCAAGCTCTGCAACAACAAACGCAACTATTATCAATTTCATCTGACAGCTGAGGAAGACTTCAATCGTCTCAAAGTCGGAGGTTCCTGGTGGCTCATGGATACTCTTGTGGTTTTGGTTGAATGTCCAATTGAAGGACCTCACCTAATTCCTGAGGAATATTTCTACAGAATCAAAATTTGGCTTCACATTAAAAACTGTCCTTACCAGTTTACCACGGAATCTGGTCTCAAATTAATCTCTAGTCCTGCTGGTACGTATGTCTCTCACAACAAACCTTACGGTCGTGCCTCTCATGAGAAGAATGTTGACATTTTGGTCTGGATCAAAGTTAATGAACCTTTGCCGATTGGTACTGAAGTTTTTCCAACTCCGTTCAACCCTACTCCACTGATCTATGAATATACTCTGTTTGGCATTCCCATTTGCAAGTTTTGTCGATGTATTGACCATTCTTTCAAAAGATGTTCGGATCAAGGCACTGTTGAGCTCCCATATGCTAGCCCTATCAAAAGCATATCCAATCCCAACAACCCTGAAGCTTCTAACAGCAGTACCAAACTTGTTTCAATCTCCAATCAACCTTTTACCAAAATTATTTCTAAAAATCCTATCACCTTTTCAGCTGGCACCAACACTGAGAAGAATTTCTTTATGGACTCATTGCCTTTGGAAAACCAAATAAGCCAAACACCCTTGGACCTTACCAAAGCCCAGAAAACTCCCACCATCAAGACTACAACAAACAAAAAGCCTCCAAAAGTGCCTAAAAGGAAAAATGGGAAAACCAAAGATCAAATTCTGCTGAAAGCTCAGAAATCCCTAGAGGAAAATATTACTTGTGCTATCCCTAAGGATAATGGAGATTGCCAGTCTCAGGAGGTTTTCAGAAATTTGCCAACTCCTATGTCTCTCAGTGAGTTCAAGGTAGTTCAAGAAAAAAGGAAAGAGGCTAGTGGAAAATGGAAAAGGTCAAATTCGGAAGTCAAAAGCAGTCAGACTATCAATGTGAACACGAGTAATGCTAGCTCAAGCATTTCCAATAGGGGAAGCCCAGCGAGCTCTGGTGGCAAAAGAGGCGGAAGAGATTACCTGGATATTACCATCAATAATTGGAAAAAATTCTCTAACAACGCTTTTACTCCTTCTCCTATGGACAAAGTGAATCCTTTTCTCAAAGCAGCAACTGAGGTAATTCCTAATCCTTTGGCGGCCATTCCTGGTACCTCTCCTATCCCTCTGCCTCAGTCCAATCTGGAAATGGACCTGGGGACTAAGGATCATATGCTCTCAAACTCTCAGGTAATTTCTACATCTACCACAGACTCTTGGTCAAAATTGATTGTTTTTAAAACCATATTAGTAGAGGCTAAGGTAATACCCATGACCAAAAATACCATAAGTCCCAGACTTTATATCTGGACTATATTAGGGACACAGAACATGCACCATGATATGTTTTTTAAGGGTCTAGAAAGTCAAGAAACCACATACTACTACTCCATTACTCAAAGTCATGCTTTCCACATTGTTATTGTTTTGATTAAACTCGATTATCCTTCGGTCTCCTACTTCTGGCAATTTGTTAAGACTATTGCTTGGAACTGTCAAGGCCTAGGAAATTCTAACAAACCAGGTACGCTATCTAGTCTTAATGATCTACTAAATCAGGAAAACCCAGATATAATCTTTATATCTGAAACTAAACAGCAAACGGATAAAGTAGAAAGCATGCTGAAAAAAATTAACATCCAAAATTTTTGGATTGTTCCTCCTGTAGGTTCTGCAGGAGGGCTTGTTTTAGCCTGGAAAAATAATGTTCAACTTTCCATCACTAGCTACTCTGATAACCAAATAAATGCTAGGATATACGACCACACGATAAAAGGGTACTGGAACCTAACCTGTTTTTATGGAAGCTCTTACAGGCACCAAAAATATGATTCATGGCAACTTATAAGGGATATGGCTGCTACTATGACTGAACCATGGGTCATAATTGGTGACTGTAATATTGTCCTCTATGAATTTGAAAAGAAAAGCAGATTCCCTTTCAATGAAGGAGAAGCTGACATCTTCTTAGAAATGTTAGAAAGATTAGAGCTACATGATTTAGGATTCACTGGCTACCCCTTTACTTGGAATAATAGAAGAGATGACCAAGACTTCACTGAGCAAAGACTGGATCGTGCTCTTGCTAATAGTGCTTGGATCTCTAAATTCCCTAGAAGCAATATAACCCATCTTCCCCCAATGCTTTCTGACCATGTCCCTATAAGACTGACCAATTTTAACAACTGGAATGATGGTCCAAGACCTTTCAAATATTTTGGCCCTTGGATGGAACACCCACAATGTGCAACTATAATAGCTAATTCCTGGAACATCAAATGACTGGCTCTCCTGCCTTCTGTGTGACTAAGAGAATGTCAAATGTTAAAGTTGAACTCGGAAAATGGAACAACCTGACCTTTGGTAACATTAATACCAATATCAAAAATCTGAAAAAACAACTTGATAATGCTAATAAAAACTTGCCTTCACACATCAAAGCTAGAGAAATAAGCAGAATATCCAAAGAGCTCAACAGTTGGTACAAGACGAAGGAAGAATTCTGGAAAATCAAAAGTAAGGATCAACATATTGCCTTAGGAGATCGAAATACTAAATACTTCCATGATAGGGCTAAACAAAGAACTAGAAGGAATAGAATTGATACCTTACAGGATTCGAGTGGTACTTGGCTTAATTCCAAGGAAGACATAGCTGTCTGCCTCAATGAGCACTTCAAAATGATAGCTACTTCTGTTAATCCCATTAGAGATCCTAATATCCTGAACCTGATACCTGAATGCATTACCCCAGCGGATAATAATATTCTTCAAGCTATTCCTTCGGCTGAGGAAGTTAAATCTACTCTTTTTGCTATGAAACCAGACAAAAGCCCTGGCCCGGATGGCTTCCCTCCTAATTTCTTCCAAAGAAACTGGAACATTGTGGGTACTGATTTTGTGGAAATGGTTCAAACTGTTTTTAAAAATGGTCATATCCTAAAGGAAATGAATGCTACATTCATTTCCCTGATACCAAAAACTGAAAAGCCCTTGACCCCAGCTGAATTCCGGCCCATTGCACTCTGCAATACCTCTTACAAAGTGATCTCAAAACTCATAGCTAACAGAATGAAACCTTTGTTGAATAAGATTATTTCTCCATATCAATCTGCCTTCATTCCTGGAAGGCAGATAGCTGATAATATTGCTGTGGCTCATGAACTCATTCACAATATGAGGAAAAAGGTAGGTCTTATGGGGTTAAAAATCGACATGTCAAAGGCTTTTGACAGGGTCGAATGGTCCTTTCTTATTAGCATTATGAAGAAAATGGGATTCTCTGACTATTGGTGTAACCTTATCTTCCAATGTATCTCCACTACCTCTCTTTCTATCATGCTTAATGGATCCCCAGGTGATTTTTTTAACCCTACAAGAGGTCTGCGACAGGGTGATCCTTTGTCGCCGTACCTCTTTCTCTTTGTCATGGAAACTCTTTCTCGTACAATCATAAATGCTGAAAACATGGGTCTGATTTCAGGACATAAAATATCTAAGAATGCTCCATCTGTGGCTCACCTGCTCTTTGCAGATGACTGCCTGCTTTTTTGCAAAGCTACTCCCAAAGCTGCTACTAACCTTCTTAATCTAGTTGAGGAATTTAGTAATGCTACTGGCCAACTGATAAACCTTGAGAAATCGGGCATTTTCTTTAGTCTTAAAATCAACCAGGACTCTAAGGAAAGAATCCAGGATATTCTGAATGTTAGAGCCATTCCTCTTGATGACAAATATTTAGGCTCTCCATTATTCACCAATAAATCTAAGATAAAATGCTTCACACCAATTGTCACCAATCTTAGAAACAGAATCAAGGGCTGGCAAGATAAAAACCTTACTACTGCAGGGAAAACTACCATGATCAAAGCTTCCTCTTCGACTATGAGCATATACCAAATGAACTGTTTTCGTCTGCCTAAAGAAATTTGTAAAAAAATAAATGACATACAACGTGATTTTTGGTGGGGTAAGGATTTAGAAAATCCAACTGGTATTTATCTATTTCCTTGGGATGATATCTGCTGTCCAAAAGAGAATGGTGGTTTGGGCATCCAGAACATCCACCACTTTAATGCTGCTATGATAGCAAGATTAGGCTGGAGACTTAAAGAGAACCCTGAAACTCTATGGGGCCAAACTTTAAAATCCAAATATTTCCCAGATTCTGATGTCATGCACATGAATACTGAACCTAAGAGGAATGATAGTTGGATTTGGAAGGGGATTAAGAGTGGCATAAAAAACATTCAGGAAAACTGTATCTGGAGATTAGGAGATGGTTCTAACATAGATATCTGGACAGATTATTGGATCCCAACAGTAAAACCTCCTATAAGCAAACCAGCTAATAAGAGTCACATGAGCAGTACCAAAGTTAGTGAGCTTATTACTAGAAACAAAGAATGGGACATGCAGATGCTTACTTCCTGTTTTGATAAAGAAACCATAAGCAAAATCATCCAGATTGAGATCCCAAAAGACAACTCTGAAGACAAAGCTGTTTGGAGTCTTTCTAAAGATGGCAAATTCAGCGTAAAATCGTTATATAATAAACTGAATCTCAGACCAAGATCGGATACTAACTGGTCCCTCATCTGGAATCTCAGAGTTAGCCCCTCCATCCAAATCTTTACTTGGAAATTAGCCCATGCTATGCTTCCCAATAGTGCTAGAGTGGCAGCAGTCCTCCCTTACATCAACCCTTTGTGTCAACAATGTAATAATGCCTCTGAATCCTTAACTCATATGTTCCTAGAGTGCAACTTTACTAAACAGGTCTGGAATCACCTAAATTTTGATATGCAATATGTTACTCAAGGAAGCAAAACCTGCCATGAATGGATTAACTCATGGTTTCAGACTAACCAAAGAGATGGCTCTATGATGGGTTGGCCAGAATTTTGCAGCACTGTTTCATGGCACATCTGGAAAGCCAGATGTACTAAGAGTATGCAGAAGAAAAGCCAGAATAGTTGGGTCACAGCAAACAATATAGTAAAATACATAAATGATATGCTAAATGCCCAAAGTCCTGAGCATGATCCTATTCAAAACCTGTTTTATGACCCTATGAAGGACATTTCCTTGAAAATCACTAGTCTAAACAGGTGGCACTTCCCAGGGTTTCTGACTCTGAGAATAAGTATTGCAGTGACAATGCTGAATGATGTGAGTGATAGTGCAATTGGCTTAACTCTCATTGATGACACAGGTTACCATAGAGAAGCAAGAGGAGAATCTTCAGGGTGGAATAACAGAGAACAACTAGAACTTCAAGGAGCGGAGGAAGCTTTCCGATGGGCTGAAGAATTGGGAGGGCATAATATCGAATTTCAAAGTGACTCCATTCAAACTCTTCACAACCTGATGGATTTGTACGCCAAAGCCAAAGAAGATAGATTCAAAAATAGTTCGGATTTTACCAACCAGTACAAGAAGTTTTTAAATTTCAAAGAAATGTCGTTTAATTTAGTCCATAGGAAAGACAATTTTATTCCTGCTTGCATTGCAGTTATGTGTAACAAATCAGTCATAAACTCTAAATGGACTGGTGACAACCTCCAAAGAATGATCTGGGAATTTACCAGTAACCCGGAAAAAAACTGGCCTTTGTATTTAACCACTTAGTGGTTTGAGGGAGAAGTTTTCTCCTGTTTGTTATCAAAAAAAAAAAGTAAAGAACCAGCCTATATAGCTAGCCTAATTACCAAAGCTACTAGCTGGTGTCCCCTAAGGTTATGAATGTGAATAACTAAAACTCCCCGTGGGCAGTTTTGTCATGGATAATGTTAGCATCGTTCTCTTTTAGAACCGTGTTTTTGGGCATACCCAAAAATTCATTGGCATCCCCACATTTCCAAAATAGGGTCACCCGGGCATAATCTGGCTATCCCTTAGTAAAAAATATTTTTTTAAATGCTAATCTACCCTTTGACTGATTAGAGCTTAATTTTATGATTAGCACTAATAATAGTAATTAGTGGAAATAATTAGGTTAAACTAAATCTTAACTTAAAAATCTGGTTTTTAGTTTTGAGTTTTGGGTTATGGTGGTATTGAGTAGAAGAGAAAAAACTTGGGTTTTGGGCGATTTAAAGACCAAAATCGACAATATTAGGTTGTTGGGTGTGTTTCCATCTTGTATACCTTCCCCATCATGATTAATCTTGTTTGTGTAGTTTGAATCCAACAAATAGAACCAAAAATCACCATTTTTCCTTCGATTTTCGAAACCAGAAGAAGTTTCGGCCCATAAAAACTCCAAAACCGGAAAGCCGAAACTGACAACTCAAGAACATCTCGGCTCACTCAAGTTTCGGCTCAGAGTTTTAAATTTCGATCCAGTCGAAACTTGTCTAACAAATTATCAGTGAGGCCTGTTGTTTCAGCCCAGAAGGTGAAATTTTCGTGTGAGCCGAGACAGTTTCGGCCCAGGTTTATAATGTACCATGTGAGCCGAAACTGGTTCTGTGGAGCCAAAAAAGAGGTTCTTTTTAATCTGCTACTTATATTCAAAACACCAAAGGTACTTAAAAACATAAATTCATTGTAGCATAACCCACTTAAATAAATTTCAACATCCAAAGTACTTAACATGAACAACATAGTCTTGAAAAGAAATAAATGCCGAACTAAAAACACATCGCCTTAAACCAAACATGATGAACATGCATTAAACCTTGAAAATTGGTTAAAGGTCAAGTTTTCAGTATAGGTTGCCTTAATTAGTGTAGTTTGAAGGTGCTCCACGCATACGGTTAAGACCTAAGCGTTTGGTGTACCCCGGGGGACGAGCAAGAGGACGAGACATCTCTCCTAAGATTGGCATGGTTGGTAGCATCTTCCACCAGTGAGCCTGCATAACTCTGTACCGATGTGAAGGATCCTTGGGAAGAAACACAGCTTCATATCCTCCCTTGTCGCTTCCTGCAACAAAGATGTTTTCCCCGTAAATGGCAAATCCTTCCATTCCCTTGTCAAATCCCTGTGAGTAGCAACCTGCGCCTACTCCCCAAGTTGGGTCGTTGAACCTCCAAAGCCATTCTGGGTGGACACGAACTCCAGGGTGATTTGTGGCCCATGGATCACCAGTCACTGGAGCGACATATTCACCATCACGAGACAAGGGTCCCAAGACAGGCAGCAAGTGAAGATTGTTCATCCAGTGGTCGTCAATAAGTTGCCTAGATAGCTCACCATCCGGAGGAAGGGCAATTGCAGTTGTCTGATCCTTCCCTGCTACGAGGAAGAATTTGTCCAGGAAAAGCACAAACCCCTCATCCGGTTTGCAACGACGAAAAAAGTCATTCCCAGCATACATTTGCCAAGTAGTATCCATAACATTGGGCTTCTCCTCATATTCTTCCTCTTCATTTCTAAGATACAATCGCCAAACACAAAATAACGTGTATAAGGGCACTGATCAATTCATTTACTAGGAGACAGTGTCAGTTTCGGCTTACCAATAACAAATTATATCTAGGCCGAAACTTAAAAAACTTCAAAAATTGTTGTTTTGTTTGATTGATTCTAACCTTAATTTGTTTTATTCTTCCTCAATGTTGATGGATTAACATTCAACGACAATTTTGTAATGTAAAAATCTCAGAAAACCGTATAAACCTACCTACTTATAATGAAATTAAAAAACCCTAAATTTTTACATTAACCAAAACTTCAAAAATTGATCAAAAAAATTGCATGGGTGTTCATTAAATACCTTTGAATAGACATTTCCGCTGGATCGTGTGGTCTCATACGTATTCTTCTTAGTTTGAGCCGACTTTTGAGGAAGGGAGGAGGTTTGAGAAAGAATACAAATAGTTTGCAAATGAAATAAGGGTTTCTACTTATAGGTGAAAGCGACCGATTAATTTTCGGCCCACACTTTAAATTACAGATCTGCGCCGCAATCATTTCGGCTCTTAAATCTAATATGACAAGTGAGACAAGAGATTTCGGCGCATAACTGAATAATATCGAATAAGCCGAGACTGTCTCGGCTCACATTTAAATTTCTATTATTGGGCCGAAACTGTCTCGGCCCACATTTGTTGTGTCGATTGTTGAGCCGAAAACGCCTCTGTGAGCCACCAATGGGTTTGCTTTCACTTTTCTTGGAGCTTATATGTAAAGAACACTCAACATTCACATATATATGAACTCTAAACTTTTTAATTGTAGCAAAGCATTACGCAATCTAAATTTAACCGATTCAAATGTACTTAAGAACACGTAAAACCTTCAAATGTACTTGAAAACATAACCTACAAATGTACTTAAAAACACACCCAACCATAAACCATAATTGTTTTAAAAGACTAACTCAACGAGCTCTCTTGTTTCCTCCTCGACCACCATCTTCCGAAACTTCTCCGTTGCCTCCACTTGGACCTTCATCTTGTTGGCGATCGACCCCTTTTGGTCCTTTTGGGAGCCTCTTCCCAAGTTGATACTTCACCTTTCCTAATGAGATTCTCAAAATCAGCTTTGAACTTCAGTTGCTCTTCCTTCGTTGTCCTCCTTTCTTGCAACTGATTGTTTCCCCAAATTTCTTCAACAAAGCGGTTCCCTTAGTGTACTAATACCATTAAAATCATTAACAATATTAGTTACTATAGTTCGACATTTTTTTTAAAAAAAACATACACAATCAATGGAAAAAACTTACCATGTACTTGACCACCTTCTTCCATTCTGCCGCAGTCGAGGGAACCTTCCCACGATCCATGGCAGCCTGCCTCTCAGCTTCCGCAATCCTCTCAGCTTCCGCATTCCTCTCAGCTTCCGCTGCATCCCAAATTTTTTGTTGATCCCAGTTAACGACCAAAGGATGAGATTGTTGAGCATACCAAGCCGCATATCCACCATCCTGCTCATTCTCATCAATAACAATTTTCATAACTGCATCATCTTCATAACCCTCAACATCCAAGGCATGCACAATTGTAATTCGGTTACCATCAATATCTTTCCAGAGTTTGTAGTCTGGTACGGGATTATATTGGGGCTGCCATTTACTATAAGTGCTAACGGTTCTGGTAGTTCTACCTGTAATCGGCAGCAACCTATACTTATACTCTCTCTCCCTCGGGACTGTTTGTATTAGTCCCATTTGACGTAGAATCCGTCTTGGGTCGTACACAACACATCCTCCTGGAAACCGAATTGGTCCATAATAGGTTGAAATTGATGGCGGTTCCGGGCTAATTCCATACGGGTTGAACTTAACATGTTCAAAGTCAAAATTGTCGATTTTCCTCCTCATTTCCAGCAATTTTCGGATCTTGCCCTGTTCCTTCGGTTTGTCGAAAACCCATCTAGTCGCGGTAGGCATACCTTCGGCCCACAATGGGTTTTCGTTGCTTTTTTAGGGTCCTCCTGCTTTGGCACCAAGCTTTGGAAATGATCATAAATAAAAGCCTACATACACAAAACCATATAACATAAACAAGATTAAAGCAAGATTAAAACAAGAAACAGAAACAGTTTCGGCTCTACAAATTTATAGAAATATTGAGCCGACACTGTCTCGGCTTGGAAAAGAGAAATGGTGTCTGAGCCGACACTTTCTCGGCTTGGAAAAGAGAAATGATAACTGAGCCGAAACTGCTTCTGTGGATGATTCAATTTTGGTTTCTTGTCGAAATTTACCTGGAATAAGGAGAAGTTCCCCCTAAGATTTACTGTTTTGCGTCTAGAAGCAACTGAAAGACCATCGAGAAGATATGCAAGAGTAGCCGTACCCCAGGCGTACTTGCTTGTAT
>JAJJMA010190101.1:5900-16720 GCA_023529015.1 Papaver nudicaule | reverse complement strand
AACATTGGACGAGCACTGATGTAGAGGCTGATTTACTTCTATACTCGTAGACCTATAAGCAACAAAAACTCTGTATATTTGTTTACACATTCCTTCTTTTGAATTTGGTATAGAGATTAGTTATGTTCCTAAAGAGTGCTCATGTTGATGTGACCGCTCCGGTAATAAGAAAGTGATCCCTTTAGTCTTTCACACATGCATAATTCATTGCTTAGAAACCATGCCAATTTTTTTTTTTCCCATTTCAAGGTTTGCAAGGCAAAATGGCAAATTGTATGTGTGCATCATAACCCAGAGCCAGGTATCGTGCCACAGTTTTTTGTGTTGTATTACCAAACAAATCTAAACCTTTGTCCCAAAATAAATCAAGATCGCTTTCCCAAAATTTAGTAGAGCAAGTTATGGAAGGAGATGGACCAAGCAAAATCACTGTAAAAGTCTCCAAAAAATTACTGTTGATGGTGGTAATTCATTAAAGGCCCTAAATTTTGGCCCGGTCCTGATCTACTGTTAGGATGGGCTTCTAAGGCCCGTACTAATCTCTTAGGCGGGCTTCTTGCAATTGAATTTATCCTCCAGGTGTATATATATATAGAGGTGTTAAATCAGCCATCTGTGTAACCTTTTTTTTTTTGAAACAATCTCTGTAACCTTTATCGCCTACGATTTTCATTGTTTCTGCTACGAATCCGAAGAAGAAGCCCTAAAGAAGAAACCCTAAAACTGAATTTTCAATCTCAATACAATCAGATCATAAAACAGAAACGAAGAAGCCCTAGAATGGATCTGGAAGCATATTTTAAATCATTGTTCGATCCTGAAGCGAAAGGAAGAAACCCTAAAAAGGATTCGGGAGGATTTTCAATCTCAACATCATCAGATGATCTGTCTTCTATTGGAAACCGGAAATTTCCTAGACGTCTTCGACCTTCCACCCTATTAGAGGAATGTGATGGGAAGGTAAACATGAGCATGCCCAATTCCGTTACGCCTAGTATCCGTCGCAGTCTCCGAGTCGCAGCCACTGGTAAACCTAATAATACCACTGACGACGACAGATACAAAGCCATTGTTGAACAGGCCATTGATCCAAGAACCCGTATGGTGTTGTTCAAAATGCTGAAACGTGGTGTGTTGATCACATTAACGGCTGCGTTTCTACTGGCAAACGAGCCAATGTTTATCATGCGACCAAACGCAACGGTCAGGAATTCGCCGTAAAGGTCTATAAAACTACTCCAGTTCTAGAATTCAAGGATAGGAGGCATGGAGGATACTGCAAGCCCCCCAATCCAGAGAAAGTGGCTCAAGCCAGGGCAGAGAATGAGATGACGAAACTTAAGAGGCTAAAAGCAGCAGGGATCAGGTGCCCAACTCCACTGCATTTGATGCGTAATGTATTGGTCATGGAATTTATAGGAAAATCAGGGCGGGCCGCTCCTCGTCTCGTGGATGCAAATCTATCTGAAGAAGAGATGCGTGAATGTTATGTACAGATGATTATGGCGATGCGAAGCTTATACCAAAAGTGCGAACTGGTGCATGGAGAATTGAGCGAGGATACCGTACTCTATCACGAGGGTAACGTGCACATTATTGATGTTCCCCAGTCTGTGGACCTTGACGACCCTGAAGCCTTATACTACTTATTTTTGGATTGCATTCATGTTACGAGTTTTTTCGGAAGGAAGGGTGTCGGAGTTGTGTCCACACGGAGACTGTTCGATTTTATAATAGATTCATCTATTAGTGATGAATCCGAGGGTCTCTATATAGAAGAGGTGCGACAGAAGATTTTGGCTTGGGGAGTTATTATGTCAGAGCTGATTTCTGAGTCTGGCATTCCAAGGTCAGCAACGGGCCAGCTCAGAATTTGTTCGCAATATTGTTCCACGGCTCAAAAACAGTTACCAGAGCAGCCAAATGTATCTGACACAAATGATCCCTCTACTGATTAGACAAAGGTGTCTGACAGAAATGATCCTTCTACTGATCAGACAAACAACTGTGGAACAGAACCTGAAACAGATGAAAATGACGAGGAGGTGGACGATGATTCTTCTAGTGGTTCAAAAAGAGTAGAGCCTTACGTTACTACGAAGGACGGTGCACATGAGACACTCCCTGCAGATAAGAAAGCAGCCCGAAAAGAGAACAAGAAGAAAGTGAAAGAAGAGAAGAGAGAGGCTCGTAAAAGCGCAAAAGATGTCAGGAAAAAGAAGAAGAAACTGTCCAAGCCAGGCGAAAATCATTTTTTAGGTTCCCCCAATAATAGGATTAGCATAGACACAGCTATGTCCTGGCCATAAGAGCAAGCACTATAGTTCTTTTGGGGAGACTTCTCTATTGAATAGAGAAATGCAACTACTATGGTGCTAAATTTCTCTATTGAATAGAGAAATTGATGGACTTCTCTATTGCCTGCTACGGGTTCGTAGCAGGCAATAACAATAGAGAAGCGAGGCGGAAATCCAATTCCCGCAGGGCGGAAATCCAATTCCCACAGAGAACTTTTTACGGAAATCCAATTTCCGCCCAGAATTCATGCGGGAATTGGATTTCCGTCCCATAAATAATACCGTTTTGACCTTTTTTTTCCTTACACCCCCTCTACACCTCAACATCCAACCATCCATCTTTCTATTTTTTCATGACCGTCAGATCCCCCACGCCCCAATCCTATATAAACTCAAACTTGGTCTTCACTTCATTCACTCACAACTTAATTCGATATTTCTCTAGTTTGCACTCGATTTCAACTGTGAAATAAAAAACCTAATTTAAAATTCTTCCGGGGGCGTTGCCCCCTACACCCCCACCAGGGGCGGTCTCCCCTGGACCCCCACGACCTGAACACATTAGTTCGACCTAATTTAAAATCTACCAACACATTCATCGTATTTCTTAGAATTTTTACATCATCATATTTATTAGATTTTCACAGTTGAAATCGAGTGCAAACTAGAGAAATATCGAACTAAGTTAAACCATCGACGTTGGAGGTAAGACTTGTTCACTCAAAACCATTGCAGATCAAATTCTCCTGTATAGAAACCTATTCTTTACGGAAATCGGATTTCCGCCGGTCAAAAGTCAAGCTTTGACTGGGCGGGAATTCGATTTCCGCAGATTTTTTTTTTACGGAAATCGGATTTCCGCACAGAAAAGCTGCGGAAATCCGATTTCCGTCTCGAAATAGCTAAGACCACCGTAGTTGCCATTTTTTCGCCATTTCTGCCATCCCCTTTCAATAGAGATGGCTTAGGCCACCATAGTGCTTGCTCTAAAAGTTAAAACTAACAAATATTGTGCTGTGTCCCTTTTCATATTGGCGCCAAGGAAGGTGCACAAGAAGGATGCCCCAAACAATGCAATAAAGGCCTCAACGCTTAGAATTTGGATCAGGTTCCCGGACATTGACCAGGGCAACGGGTTAACCCGGTTCTCAGTGCCGGCTTACCATCTTTTATGAAGGGTTAGCTTTACTGCAACTCGTGCCACTGCTGACCGGTTGATCGTAGTGTACCGGCAATCCCTTGTAAACGAGATCCCCAATTCACAATTTCCGATATGGGACTAAGATATACTGTATAATTTGTATGAATTGCCCACTTTCAGCATAAGAACCGGTGAATGAGGGCCCTAAACTTTGGTCCAGTCCTGCTCTACCTTAGGATGGGCCGATGAGCTTATAAGGCCCGTACTATATCTCTTTAGGCCCATCAAGTTTTTTATCAGGGCGGGATTCTTGCAATTGAATTTGTGCGATGATCAAATCGTCTGAAGGCTAAGTTTGGAAGATGCATATGATTCATGTACTATCCCTAGTACTAGTACTTGCCAGCTACAAGACTGACCATATGGTCTAAATTTTTGTAATCAATTTGTGCACTTTCTGGCTCCAATTTTCTTGGATTTCCTCAATGCGTTTGCTAGTGTTGCAACCAAACTTCCAAAACTGATAAACTTCCAAAACTGATCAATGATGAGAAATATTAAGGCTGAAACCTTTCGTAATCAGTTTGTGAACTTAGCTTTCTAACTCCAATTTTTTGGATTTTTCTAATGCGTCAACAAGTGTATCCCACAAAAATTTCAAAAGTCCATTTGATGATCATACATGTGCAATTTAGTTGGGTCTGTTGGGCGCATAAGAACAGACCCACTTAGTAAAGAATTTCCACAATTCTAAAAAATCCATTATAATGGAATTATTTGTCAAGGCATCTACTTTCTGTTATTAAAATTACCATTTACAACCCGATAATCTCAACTCATAAAACAAATTACTATGAGAACAAGAAACAAACGCATATGACCTAAGAAAAGGTAATAATCTTGGGAATTCATACACTTTTACAAAACTATAAAGAAAGAAGCAAGAACAAAAAAAAAAAAAAACGCAAGATATGGATTACTCAGGGTCCTATGAAGTTTTAAGATTTGGTTCCACAAATCCCAATCTCGATCTTGAAATATCGAACTCTAGGAAAGCTATCTGACGTGCACCAATGACAATAGAAGTTGTAGGCTTTGAACCTCCGTCAAGAAATCCAACACAGTCGACGCCATCCTTAACTCTTACGAGATCTAACAAAGATATGTTCCATGTACTCTTAGGAAAGATGAAAGACACACCTGGTCCACCTGGTGGATAAGAAGGCGCAAAAGCATACACCCGAGGCAGAGTGGACGAGTTATAACATGCGGTAAAAGGCGCAACCGGAGGAACCCTTGAAATGTTCACCGGATACTCCCCCCAAATACCATTCTGCATGTTCCAGTCTTCTGCCCATTCAATATGAGTCTTAATAAAAGCCTTGTAGATTGATGTCTCCAAAGTCGTATAAGGGATTCGAATGTCGATTTTCGTTCCTCCGGTGCCAGTTTTCTTGTTGATGGACAACAACTTTTTATTTATTGGTACAGTAAAACCATGTACCTTGATCGATTTTAAATCAATGAAATATTCTTCTCTATGTTTCGGGTTAATCAAGAGTGGAGTGTAAGTTAAACGTCTATTAACGAAATCCACCAGTTGCCAATCGGAATAAATGTAAGGTCCACCTCCAAAATAGATCCTAGAGCCGTGGGTAGTATCTTGACCATTTTCGAATAACTCTAGAGCAAATATACGGGAGAATCGACATGACACTGCAATTTGTGGAACTAGGGAAAGGGAAGATGAACGCCCAAAACCAGCCACTCCTTTAGCACCTTTAGCAAGTCCACCTAACATACTACCAGTAGACGCACAACCAAATGTAATCCTGCGAGGTGAAGCAAAAGTTTTTTCTGGGTTGTCAGGGTTAGATGTAATAGTAACAAGATCTGAAATCAACTCACCTTTTCTGACAGAACGAGTAACTGGGTTAAATGTGTAAATGCTACATGTATTGTTAACAGTGCCATTGCATAATCCAGATGTACTGACTGCCGGTTTGTTTGCTACTGAACATTGGGGTGACGTGCATTTGACTGGATGGTAGGATGATGAATTGTAGCCTTTACCACAACGAAGCCAAGGTAGTTCACCTCCAAGATCGAGAACTAGTTTTATGTCGGCTCGAGGAGTTCCTTGGTTGATTTTGATCATATATTGGAAGGTCGATGGATCTCTCTCAAGATCAAAAATTACGCCCGCAGGTAATCGAAAAGGAAACTGAGCAACGGAGAGAAAAGGAAAGACGAAGAGAAGAAAAAGAAGCTGAATAATCAAAAAAGATGAAGAAGAAGCCATGGTATATTTCGAAACAGATGTAAAAGCTAACTAGGCATGGGTTCTATTTGTAGAGTGCATGTAAGTCAACTTACATCAATCTTCACAAATGGGGTATAGCTAATTGTTTTTACTCTTTAGTTTTCTTTAGTTTGCTGCACTTACCAATAATTTATGTGTCACTAGCTAGCTCAGAATACTAATTAACCAGATCGTAATCTTATTAAACCTTATCATTAGAGGTTACTGTACATGCATTGATTATAGCAACCAATTCAAAGAGACTAGAATAACACAGTTTGCCATACCAATTGACATGATCAATAAATGGGATCTGTTCTTGGAGTTGGATGTAATGCAATCAACTTGGTTTGGATCGAGCATGTTCTTCGTTGATGTTTATCCACATTTTGCACGGACATTCCGCTACACACCACTCTACCCATTAAGTATCAATTCCCCGAAAGTGCTTGTTGGATACCAAGGGTGGACACCAAATGCAACCCCCATTAGGTGCCATAAGTCTGAGCGTCGGATTGGTTTGATGCCCTCACCACATGGAAGAAGAAGAAGGGGAGTCCACATTTGTGTTATGTGAGTTGGTGTCCACTTTTGGTGTTCATTAAGCATTTTTGCCAATTCCCCTATTTTTCTTTTACTAGTATGTAATTTCCCAATTTCAAGAGATTCCATATCAGGACCATATGGCCTTCCAGGTCCACAAGCTTAAATTTTCATTTTCACCTAAGTTTTGAGTGAATGATGGGAGCCATTATCGCAATGTGATGTATTTTGAAGTTTTACGTTTCACAATATCGCACTTGGTATCGTTGATACCAGAATATGTTCGAGATCATCAACACACATCTACATTTGGCATTTTTAGTTGGACAAAATTTTAGTCGCTCCAATTTTCACAAGTACTGCAGCCATATCTAGCTTTGTAAGTGCCTTGACCCATGAGTTGTTTTACATGAATTTGCATCCGTAGCTGCTGGGGTATGGTACTTGCGCTCAACCTGGACAAGTGCCGAAAGGTCTTTCCCAGATCTGATCTGTCAAACCAACATTAATGTTAGTTTGCCCACCCCATACGAATTGCCCTAAGCAACAAATACTCTGTATATTTGTTTACACTTTCCTTCTTTTTTACAGCTTAACTCCTAATGTATGTATTTGGACATGATTTTTTATCAAAAAATAAAAAAAAATGCATTTGGACATGATTGGACGAAATTGGAGTATACGTGATTTGTTATTCGTCCACTTCGATTCACTGAGAGCTGGCCTATCTGCAACTTGACTAGAGTGAGCAATACGCGCTTGCATTGTGTCACCTGGTTGACATTTTTTTTCTTCTGAATCTCCTACACTTCGTTTTTTTATCGAAAGAAAGGAATGATATTATTGCAAGCAAAAGGACTAAACAACCTAGAAAATTCGGGGCGAGCTGATTTTTAATGGGGGCGAAGGGATGATAAAAATGAATTTGGGTATCCCATTCAATTATAAGGGAGTGTCTAATTAAGGTTGATTAACATAACTAATATCACTTATCTAACCTAAACCTAATACACTCATTATCTCGACTTTCACCTTTCTTATTCTTTCTTTTCTTCACACTAGTCTTTTGCCCGTGCTACGCATCGGGCATTTTTTCCCGTTTGTTTGTTAATTATCATATGTAATATTTGTGTCTCTGTGACCATTAAACTATTTGGTTTGTATTTTTGACACAAAAGACTTGATTTAAAATAGCCTCAGTTGTTATTCCTACTCCATTTTTTGCCTTTACTTAAAAATTTTATTCTTCCAAATGTATCAAATTTTATTCCCGACCAATGTTTTCCTTTAAAAATATATTTAACTTTTAAATCCGGACGTGGTTAAATTCTCATCATAAATGGTTACATTAAAGTTGTGGTTTCCTTTTTTTTTTGAAAAGAAAGTTGTGGTTTACGTACGGCAAATGATTTTTTTTTGATTTATATATGCTAAAAATTGATGGTTGCCTGTACCTTTTTGTTATGCCTTCCAACCAAGCTCTTTTAGTCCTAACAAATTGATTATGAAAATCAATAGTTGCCCGTGTTTTTTTTTGTTATTCTTATTTTGCGTACAAAAATGCTGGTGAGAATTGAGTTGCCAGTGTGTTTATGTTACTTTTTTTATTCATTAAAATATAATGATGAAAATTGATAGTTACACGTATTTTGTGTTTCTCTTTGATGATAATTGATAATTGCCCATGTTTTTTCCGGATAAAACGATGATAAAAATTGATACGCTCAAGTGAATCTTTTTTTCTTCCTAACAAAATGAAAATTTGGTAGTCTCCCGAACTTTTTTGTTATACCCTTCGGTGAAGCGTTTTTTTTTTCCAGTCAGTCGATGGATACCTTAGATGCTTATTTTCTAATCATTAGTCCACTTATTATAAGTTTAGAAAGCTCATCAGCTGCCAGTTCATCTCCATGCGTCCCATTAGATCTAGAAATACTAAAAAACGGAAACAGTAAGAAACAAAAACACATGCCTGCTTACCACCTCCCCGGCTCTTTGCTTAAGCTTAAGAAAGTGCAATATCGTGAAGTCGTCGCTGAAAAATTGAACGAAATTTTGAGGTATACATGCACCTTAAATTTTGCAGAAGAACTGACAACAAAAGTCATTGTTTTTCCAATGTTATTTGAGTCGATTATTACAAAATTTACACCATAAGTAACTACTGAATTTCTTGGAGACAACCATATCAATAGTCCATAATAGAATGGACACTTAAGAGGTAACCATTCCTCTAGACCCATCTGTTAATACCACCAGTTCCGTCCACTTCCTCCTGCTCCTAGTCGAGCATCAAAGCCTGGTACAACTTTTCAGTTGAGAACGTTACGTCAGTGAAGACTCTTCCAGACCTGGATGCAACAGTAACACAAATGTCATCACATGGTTTGAGACTTTGATGTACTTCAGCAGTCTCCAAAGTTCTCTTAAAAGACAATGTCCCCTGATTTTTCTCCACCATTTCAAACACAAAAATATATTTGCACTCAGCTTGTACAACCTAGGGTACTTGTACAGACAAAAAAAAAACAGTCATGGTTTCACTGTGCAAACACAATTTGTGTGTGTGCATTATTGTAACCTACAGACAACAAAAGAACTCGAAAATGAAATGTTTCTCTAACCTGAACCTAAAACTTTGAAAAATATTGCATAGCGATACAACATACCTGATTTTCTGTTTGTTTATATCTCGACCACCCCCGCAATTGGCGTGACATCAATCAAGATTGTGTTTGTGCTCCTTCCTTAAACTATACTGGATCTTAAGTCAACACCCTACAAATTGCGCTAAAGATAAGCCACATAATCAATAAAAAATTGTATTTATATTCACATGAAAACCATTTCAATGGATTACAGTTCAAATTAATTTCATAGTGGTACATAATACAGATATGTTTTTTACCAAACCTCCAGAACTTGTACCTTGGTTTCTGGATTATTATCTAGCAATAGCCGGGACCCAGACATGAAGATGAGAGAAGAACAACTCAAGCATCTAACGAACTGTTGTCCCGTGTTAGAGTTGAAAAATGTCATGTTCACATAACTTGATGACCGCAAATGCACCGAGAACGGCAAGAAACAGTCCTCACATTCTCATCTGCCAGCAACATCAGTGCCACAATTTAAATATCAAAGAAACGTACAAAGTTTAGTACCAAGTTTACCTTTTTGCTTTATCAGCGTACATAATTAGTACTGGTGTGAATAATGCTTTGGCTAAAGCGGAAGCAGAACATACATAAGTTGCCGATAAGTGAAAGAACCATAACGCGTGCTTGTCGTCTCCATATCCCAGTATCTAATGTGAGGCATTAGTTTCCATACAAATTTGAAAAGGCAAACCAAAATTTTGCATAAATTCATTGATTTAGCAATTTTAGATTTGTAGTCATTGAGAAACTTAAAAGGTAGAAATTTCATCAGTGTTCTCATCTGTAACCTATTTGATTACAAACTGAGCTGATGAAAAAAATTTAAGAAATTAACTTGCAGAATTTTCCGAGTTTAAGTAAAACATGATGTTGATTATGAAGTGCTTAACCACAGTCCACTAATATAATACCAAGTGATACATGTGATGGGGCATCTTAGATCAAAAAGTTTAAGAGTATTGTAACGCAGTTCTAACAATTCGACTGAGT
This sequence comes from Papaver nudicaule, assembly GCA_023529015.1. Taxonomy (NCBI): domain Eukaryota; kingdom Viridiplantae; phylum Streptophyta; class Magnoliopsida; order Ranunculales; family Papaveraceae; genus Papaver; species Papaver nudicaule. The sequence goes on along the minus strand of JAJJMA010190101.1, from coordinate 6,787 downwards.
GGCTGTGGGAGACAAAACATTTGACAATATCTCATTAATGACACTCTTAAGCAGTAGTTTGTATAGGTAAATCAATCTCCTTCCAATGAATATATGATTCCCAGAACCAAAGTAAAAGCAGTAGTTTTTATAGGTAAATGTATCTCTGATTCTTACTTATAGAACCAAAAAGTAAAGCAAAGCAAGGAACAAACAAAACTATAATCCTTTGCCATGTACCCATCAACTATCAAGAGGTTCTTTTCCATACGGGCCATACCATTTGTAAATTATACACAATTATTTCCCAGACTACGAAATTTATGAAATTCCGTCTCTCCTATAATCTTGGGACATTTGTTATCCCCGTAGACCTGCTTGTGTTGTTTGGTGTTTGTTTCATAAAGAGATAGTACATGTGCAAATGAACACTTAACATTCAAAGGGATGGTATGTGTACAACTGACTAACCGTGAACACTTGGAATAAAATCCAATTATTTACGCTATCTCACTGATGTCTAAAATTTCTCTAACAACCTAAGAAAATAATAAAATGGCAAACAATAAAATCTGTTTAGAAAGAAAACAAAGAAAAGATACAACTGAAATATGAGCTCTAACTATAGGTCAGAACTGTATGAATTCCGAAAACATCACCAGCCAAAATAGAGAAGCATACCGTCAAATATGTAAGCCTGAATCTGTTTTTGTTATGTTTGATTACTCAGTATTGAATTCAACAAAGTATTTGCACAAAAGCATTATCCTGCCAAACACAGTCCAAATAGTTACGTTCCCTGAAATAATAACTGACCCAAGATACATCTATTCCTCTTTTAGACAAAACTTTACTTTATAAGTTATAACAGACAAATAGCTCCTTATCAAGAACTATAAAAGGACTTC
>JAJJMA010190093.1:0-29735 GCA_023529015.1 Papaver nudicaule | reverse complement strand
GAATAAACTCTCTATGAGTTCTCTCTTATAACTCCCGGTGGAGAGGACGATATCATAGTGCAGTACTGATAATCTCTTACGGAAACCAACCCATGTCCTCTACTCCTCCACTCTTCCACGACTCCCACCTTCTCTGTCGAGAGATCAGGGTGAGTTCAAAACTATAAATAGAGGCCTCCTCTATCTTCCAAGGCAGAACATCTTTCCAGAACAACCAGATATTCAGAACACCTGAATAAACCAGAGCCTCAGACAAAACACACCTGAGCAACCCAACACACTTCTAGCCTTGGAGATTTCCAGTCGACTTCACGACGGAGATCTTGAACTCTTATACCCAAAACACATCCTCAACCTGATCTCAAGTTTTTTTTTCACTGTTTCCCTCCCTAGACTAACCTCATCCTCTCTGTGACCAAAGCAAGATGGGAACGACCATTGACTTGGTTTAGGCTCGTCTTGTTCGACTTTGATCTCGAGCACTACGAAAGTACCCAGAGACGGTGCACTGTTTTTCCAGGTAAAAACATCTTACCACGACGAGTCCTTGTCTTTTCTGACTGATTTTCTTTGGGTTTTATAAAGATTGATTTGAGCCGATCAATTTCTCCCGTTAACTCCTCGATTTTTTCATGAGCAATCATAAGTTCAGATTTTTTCAGATTCTGGACTGGTGGGGTTTTGAGGATTATCACCTTTTAGTGTGAAGTCAGATGTATGACTTTTCCTCTTAAGTAGTGAAATCTCAGTGGTTAGGGGTATAACCATAGATTCTTGTTCATTGACTTTATCCAAGAGGGAATTTACCTTGGCTTTTAGTCGTGAGATTTCAGAAGCCTGAAATTTCATAAACTTGATGAGTCCACTACTTTCCTTAGCTGCACCTCTTTCAAGATCTGAGCCAGAGTCAACCTTAGATGATTGTTCTCCACAAGATGGTGTTGAACCAGTTGTGTATGAGTGTGTTGGAGTGGTGTCCTCTGGTGTAGAGTTAGTACTATGATCCATAGTCACGAACCTCGATAAACACAGACAGTTACGTCCTTAATATGTTCACCCGCTCTGATACAAATTGAAAAAGCAGGGGTACCGAAATACAACCAACTTTTCGTTTGGGCTCGTGAGACTTATGGTCAGATCTGGACGATCTCAAAAATCAATATCCAGATCTGTTAACCTGAGTTTGGATCTCAAAGGATCAGTCCGACACAAGACAGGGTATGGATGGATTGGGGACAACAATCAGGTTTATTAATAACGTACTTCTTATGTTTGTTTTAACTAATAATCAGAGAATATAATGCGGAAAGTAAAGCACACAAGACACCAGAGATTTTTTTAACGAGGAAACTACGATCTATAGAAAAACCTCGGGACCTCGTCCAGATTGAACACCGCACAGTACAAACTGTCTACAAACACTAGCCTACTATAAGACTTCGGTCTGGGATGTAGCAGAGACCAACTCAAGCCCTCCAAACGAATTGGCTACTGTCGCACTCCTTACGTCTCTAGACCCCCACAGATCGTCACGCACTTGATTCCCCTAGCTGACGTCCTTTACAGGCCTAGGAGTTGCTTTAACCGCTGTTAAAGGCTTGTGTCAACAATTTCGGCTTTGCAACCTCAATTATCAACTGTATGTTTGAACTGTCCTCTATCAGTTTGACATACACAAAGTGACTTCCTTCGGATTTCTCCAGGTCATACGGAAATCTACTTACAAGCGGGCGCTGACAAGTAAACCGCGTACACTATGCCCAACTTGTCTATACCTCAGTTGTAAACGAAGAATCACTTAAGAAACTTATACAACTGGAGCTAACTAGGTCTTACAACACCGAGTGCAGCCGTGCGTTGCTGTTTTTCAAACCTCGTATGTAACGTATCAGTTCTTGAATGGCTTTATATCAGAAGAGAAGGACCGTAGAATAGACAAGAACGTGATCAGGTTACCAAGGTTACAAGTTACCTGTACTTCCCAACTCTCAAGAGAAGTCTTTATAGTCGTTAGGTAATTCCCAGGAGGAACTGCTACCTAATAGAGGATGACTATACCACAACAAGCATTCACCGAAGTGAAAAGATTTTACGGTCAAGTCCACAGAGAAATCTCACGTATGCTTGATGCTTGCGGTTTTCGTCCTTAGACACCTCTATTTATAGCACTCAATAAGATAGGTTGCTTAGGAATAAAACAACTAGTTTCTTATCCCACAAGTCTAGGAAACCCTAACTTGCAAACCAAGTAAACAGAGATTTATCTCAATTGGAAATCTTTTAACATTTATCTGCCAAGTGTTTTATTAGCTCATAAATACTTCAAGATAGATATCCAACAGACCAGAGATAATCTTTATCTTATTGACACTCTGAGAACCGTTAGATGGAACAAAGAAGATATTTCGTGATAACCAAGTCCAACTAAGAGATAAAGGAGTCAGAGTTTAACCCGTGTGAAAATCCCAGAGAATATTCACCTTGGGCGGTTCGCAAACCGTCCATCTGAATCACGACCAAATGCATCGAATCTGAGGTTCACGTACTAGTACGTGTACAAATTGATACTTTGGAACTCAAGATAAATTCCGAGTCTCAGTTCACCGTACGGTTCGGGAACTGTCGTTTTCGAGATTAGGGTTTAACTTGGATCCGCTGGAAGTTCTGGGCTAGACCAGTACTTAGACGTGTTATACGCGCTCAGCTATAATCCACTGGACTCTTGCTCAAGAGTACTCCTTTAGATTCACCCATATCCAACAAGTGATTTGCAAGCAAACCATTGCAATGGAAAAATGGTATCGAATCTATCTCATGCATTCTTGTAAACTTAGTATTCGTGGGAACAAATACCAACATAACTCATGGTCATGTAGACAAGAACACGATCTCAATCGCTATTAGTATCACTACTAAAGTAGCCAACTATTTTGAATGTTAAAGTAAGTAGAATAAAAGAATTTCCATAAAAGTCACAACTCCTACTAACCTTTTGTCGATGAAGAATAATTGATGTCTTCTTTGTCTTCACAGTCTTCGTCTTCAAGGTCTCTACTACTTAGTCCATATCCCAATTCCGAAACCTAAACTCTACTAGGCTAAATCAAGAATTGTGTTTTGACAACTAAAACTGACAACCAGCTTGACATACCAACGCTAGTGGGTTTGACCGGACAATGCCCTAACAGGTACATCCTGATGCTCCTTACGTTTTTACCAAGGAGGAGAGAAAAAACTTCCTTCACATATTGAAAAGCATCAAGTTTCCTACTGGATTTTGTTTAAATCTTGGAAACAGTGAAACGATTGATCCTCCCGGTCTGCATTGTTTGAAGTCTCATGACTATCATATCATTATGGAGGATTTGCTGTTGGTGCTGCTTCAACATGCTTTCCCACCCTACCCAGACCTCCGCAGGGCTCTTCAACAGATTAGTTTATTCTTTAGAATCTTGTGCTCGAAGGTTCTGATCAAAAGTGAACTACAACAGGCTAAATACATGGTCGCCGAGGCCATGTGCGTCCTTGAAAAATATTTTCCACCTTCTTTCTTCGTTATCAGCATCCATCTGGTGGTGCACCTTGCCGATGAAGCTCTAACCTGTGGACCAGTTAGATACCGATGGATGTACCCTCTTGAAAGGTAATATTTCATACTTTGTTATAAATCTGTAGTTCATTTAGTAATGTTTTGGAACTTGCCTCTATAAAGTCACTCAAACGTATTAATGACATTTAATATCCATGCTTGTGACAAATGCTTGTGAATGATTTAATGTTAACTATAGAATCAAACAATTATTCATCACATGTCTGATACAATACTCTTTATCTATTCATCACATGGCTTCACTTGGATTAACTATAGAATGAAGTGGATTAACTATAAAATCAAAGCATTATGTACTTCACAGTCACCATACTGAATGTCATTTATGTTGCCTACAGTTTAGAGAAATTCATTTCTGATTTAGTGTGATTTATTTGTTTCGCAGGTCGATGAAGAGTTTTAAGAACCTCCCGACCAACAATCGTCATGCGAAAGGTAACATCAAAGAATCACAACTTGTAGCTAAAGGAGTGGTATATGCAATGGAACACGTGGAAAACGCAAAGGATGGCAATCATAAAGCTACACGAGAAGCGTTCTTAGATGCTGATTCCGAGTACAACGACGAAGGCCCTTTGGGGTATGGAGATAAGATTGTGACTCTGACTGCTGTACAGTTCATACAAATAACCAGATGGGTACTCTTTCGTCGTGAAGTAGAAGGTCTCGCAGACTACTATGCGTGAGTCTTTGTTATATCTGAGAACTAATGTACTAATTAATTGTTAACTATTATGTACTAACAGTTCTAATATGTAACTGGTTTGCAGTGAATACTGCAACAACGCTTCTCTCAATAATGAGATATCGAGCACCGTCACTGAAGTAGAGCGGCAGACAGAATTCATGAGCTGGTTGTGTTGTAATTTATGTGTGGACCTTAGTTTAGCCTCTTTTACAACTGTAATTTGTACTTCTATTTTAACCTTAATCAGTTTGTTATTTCTGTGATAAAGTGTGGTTTTCGGCTAATTTTCATACTGTCAGTCGTGTTTGATTGCTCACCATTGTTAACTATTAAGCATTTTCATCTGGTACTAATACTTTATTTCATATAGTTTTGTTGCAGGACAATGGCACAGCAGCAAAGCACAAGTTCTTATCACACTTCGTCTTCGCAGCAAAATGGGGCTACCTCTTCTTCAACAACTCCAAAGACTCTTGTCGAACTCGACATTGCTGGCATGCCCATAGGAGACAATGCTTCCCTATTTATTACTCAGGCAGGAGAGCTCATAAGAAGGCATATCCCTATTAATAAGAAAGACTGGAGGGTCGTTCCTCAAAAGTATAAAGATGATGTTTGGAACATTTTGATGGTATTTTTCCTAATCCTCTCAATGGTTTCGTTTATGTGCTTTTACTTTTAGTGAGGGTATGTTGTTCTTATGTTCATTGACATAAACGTATACTTTGCTTATGTAGGGGGAATATGAATTCAATGTCGATCACGTTCGCTCTGTTATAGAAACCAAATTTCCAAAAATATTTAGGAGATATAAGTCTGACTTAAGGAAATACGTCATCACAGGTGAAGAGCGGAAAAAAGCGACGAAGAAGAGATCTAGAGTACAAGTGGAGGAGGAGTCTGAAGAACAGGATGAGGAGAACGGCGAAGGCGAACTACCTGAAGTTGAACTCACTCCAGAACAATGGGAAGCTGCAAAATTGATAGTACCAGCTGGGATGCATCGTGTTATTTGGGAAGATTTTTTTGAAAATGAGCGTAAAGATGAGAAGATTAAAAAGAATGCTAAGAATTCACAAGCTAGAAAAGCGCAAAAGATCCGCCATACACTTGGGCGTCAGTCGTACAACAACAGGGCTTATAAACTAGTAAGTATTTTTGATAATTGAAAACTAGGGTTAACTTAGTATACTATTTTTAAATATGATAAACCATTCTCGTGGGCGGATTCGGACGTCAAAGTTATACCCGAAGAGACTACAGACAAGTGGCTGTTGGGACACCAACGCAAGGATGGATCTGTTCATCCCAGTGCAGTCAAGGCACATGTAAGCAGTCTGTTTCTTACTCCTAGTAACGCCAATTTCTAAATTTGAATGTAGTCTTCGCTGTTGGTGCTAACACCAATTTTCAAATTTGAAAATGCAGGAGAAAGTAAAACAAGCTAAAGAGAAGAACAAAGAAATAGGGGAAAGTAGTTCGAGTCTGGTTTCACCGGCACTTGAAGATGTGTTTGGAAGTACCCGAAAACATGGGATTCGTGGCTACTCATCCAGTGTGTCGAAGAAGCAGGCAGAGATGGCAGCGACATGAAATCTGATATTCGAAAATAAGAAACCGAAAATGAGACAAGACTGAATGCAATTGAAAGTCAAGTGGGTAAGTTGGTTTGTACAGTGGCTTCAGTTCAAGGTGAAGTGGGGTCAGTGGGTGGTAAAGTCGATGTAAGTTTTTAATTACAACTTGTTGCTAATGATGAAAACAGTTCAGTCCACTTTAGTCGCAAACTTTAATATGTTATGGTCATTTGTTCTTGTTCACAGACAGTACTAATTGGTTGAAGGCTAATGGACGTGGAACCCCTATCGACACTCCTAGCCCAGAGAAAGGGTCTACTTCGTTTCCTGGTGGTCAAAAGCGTCGTGTGCAGGAGAATGAGGTCAGTGCAAGTATTAGTAGGGTCGAGTCAACTAATAGGGTCCGTCTGGGCAAGTTGAGCTACTAAACAATAAGGGTAAGGTTGTCGCGTTGGGTGTTATAGATGGTCATGATGCAATTCATGGAAGACTGATTAAGCGGAATGAGAGGAAGGTCTACATCGAGGAAGTGTTTGAGCAAACAGCGTTAATCTGGGATGGCCCTCAAGGAGATGATTGGGTTTACCTAAGTGAGATACCACTGCCTACTTGGTTAGCATGGAATGAGGATAGGTTGCAACATGCGCTTAATGAAGATTAGTATTGGGCGAGAAACTTTTTTGGTCTTTTGATTCAGCAGATTGCACAGATACATAGCAAATCTAACAGACTGCTTATTTAGTAGCTAGATACGGTGAATCCTAGTGTCATTTTTTCTGGTTATTTTGGACACTTTGGAAATCCTACAGACTTCTTCTTAATGTTTCTGTTACGTAGGTAAATACGGGGAATCCTAAGTGTCTTTTTTTGTGGTTATTTTGGACACTTAGCAAATCCTACAGACAAGTGTTTTAATGTTTCTGTTATTGTAGTTTCATTATATATATAATATATATTTTGTTTTTACTGTCTTTATAGTAAACCCCTTTTTAACTCCGCCAATGCAATTGCATTGCCGGTCCCCAGCCCAGATAAAAGAGGAGGGGGAAGGTCGTATACACATGTTTCGTACCTGAGTAAACTGGAAGGCAATTTTATTTTATATAATGGTGTATTATCTGTATGTTTTGGGTGTCGTCTTAATGTGTTGTTTCTGTTTGTGTTTGTAGGTTATTTGAGCAGAAGGATATGAGGATTGAGGGCCGAATCATTGTAAGTTGTTCTATGATATAGACTATACTGTATAATTGAATATGCTTTTGTTGCGAATATGAATTATTTGTATGAATGGCAATGCGAGTACCATGGGCATTGTTCGGTTATGTGCATATTTTATTGAGATTATAGATTTGTGGTTGCATCACGGTGAAGACACTTATAATGTGTATATTGAACTGAATGTGTGTCTTGTTCTGTGTGTGTACTGATTTTCAGGTCAAAGAATTTGAGAAGTTGGGTCCTAAGGAGGGAGTTATTAGCTGATCTGTTAAAGATGTTATACAAAGTTAAGTGGATGATGACCTTGTGGTGACGGACAAGATAGGAAGTTCCGTGAGTACATGTTTTCGAATTTTATTGATATGTACTTTAGCTTATTTTGCTACCGGATATCTGCTTAATTTGAAAGTTATTGTTGATGACGTTCTGTACTTATTTGTCTGGGATTTCTGCGTTTCCAGATTTACTTTTGGAGTCTTCCAAGTTCTGTTGGAAATCAGGTGAAAAATTGATATTCTTGTGTGTGCTTCAGTGTGATTAATAGGAAATTTGTTCATTCTGTCGTCGTCGTATTTATGGTGATGGTTTCGTAAACAGCTGAAGAATGTACCCAACAAATAGGATCTGATCTTAAAACCAGCAAAAAGCGGCTAGCAGAACTTATGGAACAGAGATATGCTTTATACAAGGGAAGAGAGGATTTTGTAAGTGTTTAAAGGTCTTAGTGGGACAATATTCAGAACCATAAACTGCGTACGAGCAAACTGTTCGGCCTTTGTAGATCTGACTTTTAAGTCTTGGTTATAGGATGAACGCGCGTCGCGAGGAAGCCTTGGCTGACCTGAAAACCGTCTAGACTAAGTATAATGAGATGAAGGTAATTCCACACCTTTGTAATCTAGTTTTTATTTCACTATATAGAAGCATAATTTGTGCAAGTATTAACTGGAATCTGTGGTTTGCTTATTTAGAGTGAGATGGGGAAATATGCAGACAATGATACAATAATCATAGGTATTTTTCTGATCAAATAAGTCTACGAACTCGGTTTGCTGCCACAGTGCATAAATTTCTAGAAGCGTTAGGATCTCTACTTTCCTACATAGGCCAGTATGCCATTCTATAATTTAACTTAAATCATGTTCTTGTCAAGGTACTGGTATGTCATCTCATCTCAAGATTTTTATGGAAGCTCATGAAGTAACACTTTTACATGTTTGTCAAATGGTAAGCTTCACAAACTTTTTCACGTTTATTAAATTAATGTAGTTGTTAAAGAATTTTATGAACGGAACCATTGATGTCTTATTGCATGTATGTCTTATTTCAAATTGTGCGCAGTTGTTAAGGCAAAATAACATCAGGAAGAAGGGAACTTAGAACTCGTGCTGGAACTCTGAAAATCCTCGGGAAAATTATTTGAGGTGCAATATTTCAGATTTCTATCACTTAGTCACTAGAAAGTAATTCATAGTTTTTTTAGATGATAGTAAAGAAATTATTGTTTCGAATCCATTTTTTAGTAACCATCTAGTGTGATAGACACTCATATTTCTTGTGGTTAGGTCGGGTATTTGATATTCCATATTTGTACTAGATTGAATGAGTACTAGATTATACTGTTTAATGAATGAGTACTACCGTGGAGGGTAAAACACCCTCGGGACACGTGTCCAGACCAGGAAGACTTAGCCGGACCAAAAGGTATCGTGGTCTTGCTTCGAGTAAGTCTGCAGAGTTAGCTCGAAGAAAGGCTCGACGAGGGAAGGCTCGTGCAGATAGTTCGAGAGAAGGGATACGAAGCCATCTTCGGGGAGAACTTGCCGAAGGCACCGCCTTAACTCAACAAACTCTGACATCTCCACGATTGAGTAGTTTGTCTTATTAGATGTAAATCACTTCAGACTCGGCCTATATAAGGCGAGCTCGAATTCATTGTAGGGGTTGGATTTTTGGTGTAAACTAAGTCGTGAGAGTGAGATTAAGTTAGCTTCTCCTCAAAACTTCTAAGCATCATATCCATGTACTGATTAGGAGGAAATACATTTATAAGTTATCTTCTTATTATCATAGTTTCTTATGTTTGATAGCTTCAGTAATGTTCATATTCTCTTCGTGCTAATAGATGAAATGTATATTGCTTCCATGACCATAGTTGAACTGTTAGATCTAATGGTTGTTGAGTATAAAGGGCTTATGCAAAATTTATACTCGCACAGTTTGGCGCTAGAAACAGGGATGATTAAAACAACTTAGGGTTTGCCTGTGATTCATGGTTTTCAAATTATTTGGGGAAATTTTTTCCAGGGTTTCCAAAGATTTACTTTAAAATTTGTTTTCATCATATTTTTTACCAGCTCCACCGCCTTGGGCGTCTAAAGATCTTAAAAGCTTTAGCATGTTCAAGGTTTTTTGAGCATATCATCAAATATGATAAGATCAATGCTTCTTTAAGGAATCCAAGCTTTGAAATGCAGAGATCTAATCAAGAGTATAAAAAACCTTTCCAAAATGCAAAAGGATCTCGTCGAAAATCTAAAGGGTAGCTTTCACTTTGGGAACAGCCATTTCAATTTCCAGGAAATATCCTTCAAATCTGATACATCATTTACGTTAACAAAATTAATCTAGGGTTATTTTAGGGTTTCTATACCAAGTCTATATTTGGAAATAAGCCTTGCAGTTTCCATACCCAGGGTCCAGATTCGGAAAAATAGGACAGCTTGCCAGAACCTCCTCATTGGGCAGGTAGATCTGGATAAGCCAAAACAGTTAGGGTTTTGTCAGAACGAGTATAATCAATCCTGAAACCTCGCACGACAAAATCTGTTACGTTTACTAGGATACATGTCAGACCTAGTACACTGCACCAGCCGCCCTGGACCTCACAGGTTTTTTGTTTTTTACAGCTCACTGTTAACATGACTTCGAAATCCGAACAAATGTCGAAGCAAAGAGTAGGTTCCTCGAGGCACGACACAGGTTCTTCGAGGCACAACACCAGATTTTCAACGAGCAAAGGACTGTCGCCAAAGGTAGCAGCAACCACAGTCCAACATAGAGAACGTGTAAATGAGGAAGAAGTACAAATAGAAGATCTGGGACCTGATGGGGAGGGATTCCCAGTGAGTGATGAACCACCTCAGCAACAAATTCAAGAGGAAGATGGGGAGAATAACGAAGACGACGACGAAGATGACATCCCGAATGAAGTATTGCTAGCACATGAACCCACCGAGGAAGACACCACGAGGGCTGCACAATTCAAAAAGCTGATTCAAAAGAACAAGAAAATAAGAAAACTAAAACAACAATTAGCCGAGGCAACTATGAAAGTTGCGGAGAAGTCTGCATCAAACTACAAAGGGAGCAGTGAGGGACACTCTCTCCCACACACCATATCGCGATCCAGGGGACACTCGGTGTCGAGAAGTAACACCAAATTCAAGGGAGATGACCCCAAGGACCCTGAGATAGTGATCTCGAGCAGAAGAGCCGAACCCAGTATACGTCCAAAAGGAAACAACATACATTTGGTGTACGAAAATGAACAGCAAGGAAGAATGCCGAGACAAAACCTTTACAACAAGTCATGATGGAGCACATCAAAACGCTTCGAGCAGAACTCTTCGATAATAAGATTCAATCGACCGACAAGATGAAACTGACTCAAGAAATTAATGACGTCAACCGCTCGCCACTGAGTCCTGAACTTCTTGCCAAGGCCATACCAGTAAAGTGCACCATGCCGGTTTTCGCATCAATCTTCGACGGGGCAGGAGACCCGACTTTGCACATAAAAATGTACCTGCGAGTATTCCTGGCTTGGGCTGACAGAGACGAGGTGCTTTGTAAGTATTTTCCTTCCAGTTTGAAAGGGGAAGCCTTGGCTTGGTAAGACAACCTGACAGCCAGTTCGATCTCGTCCTTCGAAGAACTGTCAAAAGTATTCATACTTCATTTCTTATACAACAACTCATCAAAGCCAGGAGTGGAGAAATTGTTCAGCATTAGAGTAAGACCCGAGGAATCCATTAAAAGCTTGACAGACAGGTGGACCGCCCAGTGTGTAAAAGTAGAAATGGGGCCTCGGAGAAAGAAAAGGTGCGAGCATATCTAAATGCACTCGACAAGAATCATCCATTGTACGATAGACTTTTCTCCAAAAATGTAGAGACGCTGCAAGACCTGCGGAAATATCAAAAGGAGCGGATCACACTGGAGGAAATCAGGGAATAAGCAACTCAGGGAAAAGAAGCCATATCAAAACAAGTACACTCCATAAACAATTTATCCCTCGAGGAGCGAGATCACGCCACGAACCACCAAGCAGGGGACTTTCCAAAACGAGAGAGGCAGGACGATGCTGGGAGATATGGAAACGAGGGCAAATTCGGTGATGGGAGGTATCACGATAATGGAAAATACAACGACAGCAGGGGAACTGACTCTCGAAGAGAATTCGAAGGCAATGGTAGAGGACATGAGGGAGGCAGGAAATTCGGCGTGCCAAGATCGGGATTTCCTGCTTTCCAAGGCAGAAAGTTGCCGAAGCTCTGTGTCACCATCGAAGTCACTCTCAAAAGCATCGAAAAATCCAAATTGGCAAGCGAGGTGAGATACCCGAGAAGCAGAGGAAACCAACCAAAGCATACTCGAAACTCCAAAGACTATTGTCAATTTCTATGGACACACAACTGAGGACTGCGTCACGGCGCAGAACCAGATTCACTTTTTTATTTCAAAAGGAAAATTCCAGCACTTCCTTGAGCTACCAAAGCCACCTCCAAGATCGCCACAACCAAAAGAGGAGAAGAAACACGAGGCATATGTAATAACTATTGACCGAAACATCCCAAGATTCGGCGACTGTAACTCCATATTTCATGCAGACACCTGCAGACGAAACTTCAAAGGCGTCCACACTGGTAGAATTCATAAAAGAGACTTTGAAGGCAAAGAAATATTAAGTGTAGCAGTGGGAGGGCACCTGGAAGAATGGCAGAGGCGTCCAATCTTCTTTTCGGCAGCAGATATCCCCGACGAAGGAAGATTGCACAATGATCCTTTAGTTATCACGCTACACATCGATAAAATAGCAATTCCTAGAATACTGGTAGACCCGGGAAGCTCTGTGGACATACTCTTTGGAAGAACGTATGATAAGTTGTTCGGGAAACAAAGTACCTTGGTACCCTTATCGTATAACGTCTATGGTTTCAATGGAAAACCATCGTTGCCCAGGGGAGAGCTGACATTAATGATTCATATAGGAAAGTTAGAACAACCAACATCATTTTGTGTGGTCGACATAGACTCTCCCTACAATGCCATTGTGGGAAGACCCTGGCTACACAGCATCATGGGAGTAGCCTCCACCCTACATAGAAGAATCTGATTCCCAACACCACTTGGAATCGCAGAAATACTAGGAGATCCAACTGAAGCCCGCGTATGCAATGAAATTGATGTCCAAGTAAGAGAGAATCCGAGGCAGGATCCCCCAAACCAAGCAAAGCACCCGAAGATAACGGAGTCTTGTATAAGAGAATTTATAGCTGAAGTCGAGGCAGGAATGGCTGGCGCCACTGTGAGCAATCCCACTGCGGGGAAGATAGGCACTAGACCTATCTCCAAGGGAAAGGGCCATTGCATCGAAAACAGAGAGCAATTTCTCGTGGCAAGCAGCAAGGTACTAACATCGGACGTTTCAACCAGCAAGCCAAACTCGGGCAAGGATACTCGGGAACAATTCTGGGTCGGGCCATACGTAATCGAAAAGGCACTCGGGAACGATACTTACAGTCTAGTCAATCTCGAAGGACAAAAACTAAGCACCCCAGTTGAGGGAGCGAACCTGAAACACCTTATCTAAAAAACTTTTATATGTAAGCAACGCATAAAGAATATCAGTACTAGAATGAAAGAATAAAGGAAGCAGCTTAGCCTGTTGTAGTTAAAAAATATTGCACTTCTTGGCGCTATATACTTCGATCCAAACTCCAGATCCTGCTCGGCCAGGCAAATGTCTTACTCGAATAGGCAAACCTCCAAAGGCTTTCACGCGATACACAACAAACAGGCCATGACGCCATATCTCCCCTAGTGCCTCGACGTAATGAAATTAAAAGGCCTTAACGCCACGACCCAGACGCCAAAAAACATAAAAAGACCTCGAATAGCAGGCACAGATGATGCTCATATAAGCCGTAAGGGCCCTACGAGCTATATGGCACAGTCCTCTACCCACAAGATACCCCGTTAGCGGTGGGTACTTTGCATCTAGGCTACATAAGATAATGAAGCATTTGGACCCACTACCACACGACCATGAGGACCTCTCTTTCTGAGGCGTCGAGGGGACGATAAATGGGATTAACATCTACCTCTAAAGGTGGATGGAACCCCGCGGCAGCTAACTCGTTTGTATTCATGGGAATCGCAGGCGAGTCACGCAGCCGAGGGACCTCCTCTAAAAATCAAAGCACAACCTCGAGGAGGGGCTGGCGAGATACAGATGGGTCAAATTCTAGGCCGTGATAGGAGAATAGTACCATGTCTAAGCTCCACCCTTGACCAGCACTCCCCCATTGAGCTACTTTCTTATCGAAGCACAAGCATAGCAGCTACCCACCGTAAGTCCACTACTTTACTAGGGATAAATGGATTATCAGAACACCACCATGTTCTCTTGGAGGATACCTAGTATCCTCGATAACCACCTAGTACACTGAGGCAAAACGGGTACCTATGGCCTCGATAGCCTTTGTTTGCTTTAAAACAGGCAAGTAGCTAAAATCCTTTGGGAAGGGTGATCCGTAAGCCCCCACTAGCTTGGTTTACTATCTCCCACATTAAAGTAAGTCCCAGAGTCGCACCTCGAGTAACCTTAGGAGTCTAGAATATTGCAAAAACAACTTCGTACCTGATCGCGAAATTCCCAAGGAAAAATACAAAACTAAAGTGGAGAACTCTAACCAAACAAAAAAGCTTCTTCGTATATATATATTCAACACAGCATACATGCACAAAAATATGGGAGATGCCAGGTACAAAAAATATATGCAGAAAACAAAGGAAAAAGCAAAAAGATTCGCTACTAGACCATGGGAGAAACTTCACCAGGTAACACAACATGGCGAGGGGTGGGATCTCCAAAAACCTTAATCTCATCCCAGATCTCTCTTTCAGCTTCCAAGTCCTCTTCATAGGTTCGAAATCCGGAGTGATCTTGTCTCGAAGGAGTAATTTCCCTCACGGGCTCAGTCTTACCCTCACTCTCTTCATCACAATACGCTGCTGTGGATTCTTGAAACAAATAGCTGCTCCATTTATCAAAACCAGCAAGTATACCACCACCAGTGCTCCTTTATTTGAAGTCCCCAAGATCATGTGCACCATCATCGGCTACGTTACTAGTTTCTGCTCCAGCATCATCCTTGGGACCGTCTTTCGAATCACCCTCAGAATCATCTTTGGGATCACCCTCGGGATAACACCCGGCACCTCCCGAGTGCTCATCATCAGAATCGTCGTCACCACCATCTTCATCAGTACCAGAGCCCTGGTCCTCAGAGACGTTCCCTATCACCCCTCTCCTTCGTAATTCCTCCCTAGCCAACCTCACAAACACTTCCTGAGGAAGCAAATCCTCATCACCTGGGAATACTGCGTCAGCATCGTCTGCACCAACGGCCCTATAGGTAGGAGGCTCAATACCAATAGTCCTATGGACCGACCATGTCTTCGGCAAGCCATACTCGTAGCCAGGGAGGTAGTCAAGGCGGATCGAGTAAGTAGTTCCTCAACAGCCAGCCCATGTCTTAACTGATGATGAACGAGGGAAAAATCTGTAACCATATTTCTCAAGTCTTCCTGGCACTTGAGGCAGAAATTTCGCTCGGTAGTCACTTCCTCGGCACTCCTCTCTACATACTCTGAACGACACTTACGTTCGAGCTCCAGCTCTCGGGAAGGTTTGTCTATATCAGCAGTTCGACGTTGACGTTCCTCGGTCAACTCTTTCGATAATTGCTCAGCTCTCCTCTCGAACTCGGTTCGCTTCAAGTACCAACTGATTGGCAGCATCATCCCTTGCAGCCTCGGCGTCTGCAACTTTCTTTTGTAAGCTGGCCTCGATGCCTGCAAAATAAAAAACAAACACAAGTGGAGTTGAGATGCCCGACCATACACTAAACACACAACAAGAACATCAAAAACAAAATGATCAGGGTTAGTACCCTAGTTTCTTTAACAACCATGTACTCAGTAACCTCATGTTGATTGGTAAAACGAGGTTGGGCATCTCTTTTTCTAATATCTTCAGAAGAAACCGCTCCTAGCTTAGGAAGTTCTAATCGATATTCATCGACCATTCGAGAAAGGTTGTCTTTCGAAGTTCTCGCCTTTGCAAGATCCATGCTTATATCATTGCAACCCTTTTTCAAACCATCATTTTCCGAAACTAGCTCCTTGTTGACATTTCTCAAAGCTGCCATTTGAACTCTCAAATTCTTAATATCCTGCTCTAAATTCTCAATCACCATCTTGTCAGACGAGCTGGTAGACTTCTCCTTACGAGCTAAATCTCGCTCCTGTGTCAAGCGAGCAAAATCTAGCTGGAAAAAATGATTTTCTCGAGAAATAATCTCGTTCTTATTCCTCTCTTCCTCGAGTAAGCACTAGGTTTTCATTCTTCTCATGTTCTCCTCGGTAAGAAGGTTCTCAGCCTCGAGTCTCTTTCTCTTATAATAATCCTGATCATCCCAGGCTTTATTCTTTCTTTTACAAGCTTCTCGATTTCACCTCGATGACTCCCATCACCAGAGGCAGTATGAGAAGACTTACGACCTCTCGGGAGTTGCTTAGAGCTAGTTTAGCTTCGCGGAGTTTTTTCTCCCCTTCTTCTAACTCGCCTTTTTAGAAAGCAGTGAATTTTCTCTCAGCATAAAAATTACAAGGAGCGTTGCAATCATAAAAATAACAAATTCATACCTATTAAATTCTTTTTCTCACGGGCACTGCGAGTCTTTTCTGCAGCAAGCTCTTCTTGCATTCGGAGAAACTTTCGCTCATGATATTCAGCTTCGCCAAACAAGTCAAAGGTATAAGCCAAAAGGCCAGACACATGGTGATTACCATATGAAATATGCAAAAAACACGCCAATCCTTAGCCGAACCCAAAATATGATTACTCACTCCAAGAAAAAGCAACTCACCATTTGAAGCATAGCCAGGTTCTCCTCGTACGACAAAGGTGGATGGCGAAGATCATATTCCATTATGAGCTGATCACCACCAACAACATCGCCAAACTTTTTGCAAAACTCAGGGTCCAAAGAGCAACCCAGGGGATCAGAGGCATGAGAACCAAAACGGGACGAAACCTCCATAGAAAAGTCGCTTGGATTATGATTCTCAAAAAGCACCTCCTTAAACCTCTTGGCAGTATATGGTTGAGTGTGTTTACCAGCAAATCTAGGAGCAGGTGGAAACTTTGAACTACGAGGAAAACTGATGACTAGATTCTTCGAAGGATCCATGCTAACAGTCGAGCCATCCCTTCGAGGAAGAAGAAGGTCAACCACAGGAACAATTCTCCTTGAAGAGAGGACGGAAGGTTCGACTGAGGCAGTGGTCGCGGCAGCAGAAACAACCGTGGCCGAGGCAGTGACAGCAGAAGCAGAGGCAGGTACACTCGGCATAGCGACATTCGGCTCAATAGCAGCAACCACCTCAGTAGCTTTACTGATGGGTGGCACGTCGACAACCTTCGGCGGTAACGACTCGTCAGCAACATTCATTATTATATTTTTCTCCAACGGCTTCGTAGATACCTTGCGTTGATTCGACAAACTTTCTTTGGAAAACTTCTTAAACACAAACTTCTTACGAGGCCTAGCAACTTCTGTCCTCTCCTCGAACTCAAAACCCACCAACTCATTGTTCAGACTCAAATCCCCCATATCAACAACATTCCCCTGCAGAAGAGGATCCGTCTTTCTCAGGGAACAAATAGAGGCAAGTATTCATACTCCAGAAAACAAAAACATATCTCAAAAACGGTATTTGTTACCAGTTCCATAGTCTCCTCATCTGCTCGGGGACGCTTTAAGCTACTCAAAGTACCCGCAGAAACCCCCTTGCCTTTCCTTAAAACTTGGCGAGACAGCTCTTTCTCGTCAGAAAAGTGGATAGTAAACAGATGCTGAGTTGACAATTCATGGCCTACTTCGAACTGAGTCCGAGGAAAAAAGCGTCCTGCGTCTTTCCAGCCACGGAGAATGGGACCCTCCAAAAGCACAGGCTCCGAATACCAGTCTTCATCCATGGAGTAGTCTAGAGATCCTGGAATTATATCCACACACCCTTCACAGTTCGAAAACTAACGCCCCAAGGGGCAAACTCGTTATCTAGCGTCAAAAATGGCTCATAGTGATGGACGAATTTTTCGGCTGTGAAATAAAACCTCGCAGTGGAACCAGCTTCAGAATTATCTTCGGAGCGAGAAACCCACTGATTGATAAGATGAATCGAACTGCAAGTAAGCTGCATTATTCCCCGAGGGATAGGAAGAGAGCAGAGAATCTTGAGAAACAAAGGGTGGAGGACCGGTAGAAAGGAGGAATCAACCCAGCAGAAATCTGATGGAACGTAACCAAGAGTCTATCCTCGTTGCACTTGAACCCCTCAACCAGTTCTGGAGTCAGCCGGCTACCAGGGGCACCAACAACTTTTATATCAAAAGAATATGATTTACAGCCTAAATCCTTCATCATCGAGATAAGAACATCGACTTTAGAAGGAGATGCCATGAAAAGGAAAACGAAAGGAATGAAAGAAAGACTTGCCGGCGCCGGAAGTTGCAGAGACGAGATTGATCAAGGGTTTGAAAGATGATAAAAAGAGAAAATAAGTTGTCTTTATGAAGCTATAGGAAAATTAAAGCAAAGGGTACCAACAGAAAACATCTAAGGGGCGCTCGATCAAAAGATATAATCTCATGGTTTCGGAGGAAAAGAGCGTCGAAGCTGTGGAAGAGAGTAGGAAAAGGCTAAAAAAAATTAGAGGGAGAAAATAAAACTTAAATAGTAAAGGGAAACCGGCGCTGCTGGTTGGAAGGTCAAAAGGTAGCTAGAATCTCGGGAACATGCAGAACGTGTCATGAAACGTCACACTTGGCAGCTAGTGGGGCAAACGGCGAGCAGAGGATAACGAAGAAGTAATTTCCTTCCCAAAGCATCTTCGATACAATGAAAGGAAAGAGGCAAACTGTGGAGGGTAAAACACCCTCGGGACACGTGTCCATACCAGGAAGACTTAGCCTGACCAAAAGGTATCGTTGTCTTGCTTCGAGTAAGTATGCAGAGTTAGCTCGAAGAAAGGCTCGACGAGGGAAGGCTCGTGCTGATACTTCGAGAGAAGGGATATGAAGCCATCTTTGGAGAGAACTTACCGAAGGCATCGCCTTAACTCGACAAACTCTGACATCTCCATGATTGAGTAGTTTGTCTTATTAGCTGTAAACCACTTCAGACTCGGCCTATATAAGGCGAGCGCGAAATTCATTGTAGGGGTTGGATTTTTGGTGTAACCTAAGTCGTGAGAGTGAGATTAGGTTAGCTTCTCCTCAAAAATTATAAGCATCATATCCATGTACTGATTAGGAGGAAATACATTTATAAGTTATCTTCATATTATCATAGTTTCTTATGTTTGATAGCTTCAGTAATATTCATATTCTCTTCGTGCTAATACATGAAATGTATATTACTTCAATGACCATAGTTGAACTGTTAGATCTAATGGCTGTCGAGTATAAAGGGCTTATGCAAAATTTATACTTGCACAACTACATTGATATTCATTCTGCAATGAACAAAATCCATTGTATTTCAGAATGAATACTGGATTGGTACAGAAACCGGAATTCTATATATATGCAGGTGCAGTAACAACCAGCAGTGTTCTGTTTTTTTTATTCCGGAATTAAATTAGCAACGTTTATAAGTGTTGCTACTATAAGTGTTGCTTCAACTAAATATATAAGCAACGTTTAATTATGTTACTGCAAAATAACGATGACGTCATTTTTCGTTGTGGGACCCGGTGAGACGTGTCCCGCGACAAATATGGACACTTAAAATACGTTGCTAACCAACACAAAAACGTTGTTGTAATTAATTACGGCAACATTTATAAACGTTCCAAATATTTAGCAACACCATATTAGGAACGTATATAAGTGTTGTTGACATTCATAGCAACGTCTATTTACGTTGCTAATCGGCCATTTTGGCGTAGTGTAGATCTTCCTGGGTACAAGAATTTTGGCGCATGCGCGGCCATGAATATAATTTCTAATCTTTACTTACGAATTTCTGAACTACTTTTCATAGTATCATTTATCCTAATTATTATACTTGTTTTCTCTATATATTACTCATAGAGTATGGTTGCTCTTATGAATGGGTTACAAAGGGCTGAAGAGGCGGAAGATAGGTTTTTCGCTGCTAAGAAAGAAATTGAGAAACTGCAAGATTTTGCTATTGGTACGGTTGACCAATCATCTCTGGATTCTTTTCTTATTCAGGATTTTAAGCAACTTGAATTATATTTATTTTTAACACTCAGAGATTTCTAGGTGAAAATAAAAATGATCTGAATTCTTTAAAAGCTAGCAGATCTCTTTGTGAATCCTCTATTGGTGAGATGAAAGAGCGGGTTGGTGTTATCAATAGGCTTCTAGCTGAATCAAATGCCTCTAAGGCCTTGCTTGAAAAAGATTCCTCGCGATTACTGGAAAAGTGTTCTATTCTAGAGGCTACTAATGTGAAGCTTAAACTGAATAATTCTGAATTGGAGAAGGAACTCACATTACTGAAGTCTCAGCTCCTTAAGCGTTGAAGCTTCTTTTCATGTGAGATTTGTAGTGGCTCTTTAGACTATAAACCTGTTTTTGTCAATCTGGATTGTATATTTCCTTTTCTGACAACTTTGGATGTTATTTTTTGTTAAGTTTGCACCCATGTTTTTGTTAATCCAGTTTTAAACTAGTTTTGTTTGCTTCCTTCTTTTTCTTTATATCTGAATGTCGTAGACTTTGATGTGTAATAACTTGTATTTGTTAGTGCTTGATTTCGTTGTTTCTCTTTTAATACTTTTATGTGAATGGTATTGAGTTCTTGTCTTTCGTTTACTGTTCTTTTACTGGGTTCTTTACTTCTTCTTATACGAGAATACAACTTCTCTCAAATGGTGCGGACAGTCTTATTTCGAGATACCTGGCCAAGGTCTCTTTCTGTGCTGTCATTTAAACTTCAGGTTTGAGCTTTTGATTGGTTTGATCTGGGCATCTCTTTACCAGGATCAGTCTTAGCTATTTAATGATAGCGATGGTCTGTGTTATATGACATCAAATTCTGCCATATAACATTAGGACCTTAGTATACCATAATAGGGTTTAACGTAGTTCCCTTTACGCTTATGATCTGAAAGACTTAATTTTATGAACTTTACCATTTAATGTTTTACAGTTTCTTGTGATCATAAATGTGATGTTTTAGATTTTTGTATTTATTGTATTTTTACGTGGCTGTTGTACTATTGCTGACAGATTCTGTAGATTGGAAAAAAAAATCAATTGCCTTTTTCCTTCTGTATTATAGATACCATTTATATCGTTCTCTTGTCTTATTGTCTTGATTTATGATGACATAAATAAATTTTGTTTTCTTGCTTTATCACTTAATAACGATGAATATTATTCAATACCTGTAATATTATATTTTTTTTATAGGTATTGGTTCTTCGTAAATTTATTTCTTACTTTCTTTAGTAGGACTAAGATACGTTGCTTGGTTCCTTTTTCATGTTCTGATACTCTTACTATTGATGGCAGAAACTGTTTATTATGAGAAAATGAATATTTTAGTTTAGTTACTTATTATTTATTATGATTTTAGTTTTATATATTATTGTTATCTTAAAATACACATTTTATTTATTTATTTCATACATATCTTCTTTGTACCCTCTTTGAAGAGTTTGATTGGACTGAAATTCTTGCCCATAATACGTGAATATTATATGTTTATCTAGAATGGCCAATAAAGGCTTACACTTAAATTGTGTATCATAACTTTGAAAATGAAATCCTATTTATGCTCTAGACTGAGCTTTGTTATTGATGCTCTAACATGAACTTTTTGATATTTTCTTACCGTCTTACTGATGTAACAGGACCTGTGCTCTTATTGATCAGCGTTTTTTTTTCCAATACCTTTTTGACTGGTTCTTTTGTTTCTTCGAATCAACTTCTGCTTTTAGACTTGATATGTCGTATCTTGTCTTGTTGTTTTATATGGATCTCCTTTGATCAGTGTGAGTACTGCCAACTCCTTTGAGACTGACAGATACCCGAGGATTGTACATACTTCATCCTTTGTATTAAACTTTAATTTTTGATGGTATGTCGAAGGTACTGCCTGCATTACGTGTAGCCAATTTCTTCCTAGGATCACGTTGTATGATGATTTTGAGTTTAACACTAAAAATGTTACCAAGGTTGTGATTGGTCCTGTTTGAACTGGTAGTGTTACCTCTCCCATTGGGTAAGTTCTTGATCCGTTGAATCCTATTATTGCAGAGCTATTTTCCTTAAGAACTCCTTCATTTGTCAACTGCATTTGTTCTGCTGCTTGTAGGTAAATGATATCACAGGTTGAGCCTTGATCAATTAATATTTTTCTGCAGTACCAGTTATCAATTAGTAACTCAATTACTAGCATCCGAATGGGGTATTGTAACTCCTGTTAAATCTTGCTTAGTGAAAACTATGTCATTCGGTGGTAGGATCAGTTCCCTGCTCTTTGGATCTAATATGCATCCTGCTGAATTTACTTCTTCTAATTTTCTCTTTTTGTCTGATATTTCTATTCTAGTGTTATTCACTGGCATTGGATCTGAATAGATCATGTTCACACATCCTTTCACAATTTTCTCTGAGCTTTTGTTTCCTGCAGGTGGAGCTCCTGTGCTTATAACAAATTCTTTCAAATGTCCTTCTTTTATCTTTTTATCAATAAATCTTCTTAAGTTTCTGTAAAAGTTGGTATGATGACCGTATGATCCATGATAATCGCAATATGATTTCCCTCTTCCACTGTTTCTCATGGGTCTTGGAGGTTTAAAGAATGGTTCGTTCTTCATGTGTTTTAGTATTTCTTCAGGAGATGCGTTCAGCTTGATAAATGCCTTTTCTTCTTTCCCCCACCTATTTTCAGTATCTTCTCTGTGGGCCCTATTCTGATCTGGTTGGTCCATTGGTGATTTTGGCGAGTGTGCTCTCTCATCCCCAGAATTTTGAACTGCTGCATAAATTTGGTGCTCAAGAAATAACTTTTTGTCAGGTTTTGTTAATACATTGTCATGTTCTCGGCGCACGAATTTTCCAACCTTCCCATAAATTTCCTCTAGTGAATTCAACACAGAACCTGAAAATGAATCTCTTATTGGTCCTGGCAGTATCGTTTTTTTTAATAGGACACATATCATCTTCTGATTTTCTTTCCCAACAGGTGCTCCAGCTGCTTTAAATCTTCGAAAAAATTCTGTAAAAGTTTCATCTCGCTTTTGCTGTACATCATCAAATAGTTCTTCTAATACATCAGCCTTGTTATATTGCAAGAGTAATTTTGTTTAAATTTGTCTCTAAGATCTTCGTAAGTTGCAATTGAATTTTCTGGTAAACTACTGAACCAGTTGAGAGCGTCGTCTTGCAAACTACTTGGAAAGAAACATCCATAATCAGTGTGTTGTTCACATATAAAGCCATCATTTGTTCATAATAAAATGTATGATCATTTGGATCAACATCCCCTTTGAATGTTTGGAAGGTTGGGAGGTGAAATTTCTCAGGTAAGCAGCATTTCTTGACTGCTATGGAAAAAGGTCCATCATGAAATTTTCGTGTCAGATCTATTTTTGGTTTCGAAATCATAAGCCTAAGTTTGTCTTCTTGTTCTCAAAGTAGTCTGATAATCTTTTCTTCAAAAGTTTCTGGCTCCTGGGATAGAGTCATTCTCGACATTGAATTTGTTGCTATGTGATTCAGTACTGGTTGTGAACATTGAATTGTGTTTGTATTGCTCCTTTGCGCAATATGAGAACTGTTTCTGTAATTTCTGTTTGATTGATGTATTCTTTCAAGTGCTGTTGTAGATAATTCCAAAGGAGTTCTGAGTCTTCCTTCTGCATCGAGTAACTCATCATAATGCGTAAGTATTGCAGGTCCTGCAGGTTGTTGTTGAGATTGCAACATTTGTAATCGTCTGACTTTTTCTGTTAAAATAGAAATTGATTTCATCATGTCTCTGAACATATCGGCTGGTAGCTCTATGACTGGTGGTGCAGGTAACATTGGTTCCTTCCCTGGTCTTCTACTAATTTGGATATCATTTGTGTCATCAATTTGGATTGCCTGTGGATGAATGAAAGGTTTTGATACTACTGACGGTATTGCAGGTATTTCTAGTGTAGTTAATGGTAATGAAGTGTTTGTGATGATTGGTTGTGGTACTGAATCTGTTACTGTTATGACAGATCCTTCAGTAGTTGTTGTTTGTGGTAGTGATGATGTAATAACAACTGCTGAGATATGTGGAGTTTCATCAGTTATTGTAGGTGTCCATGGTGGCATTCCTAGCGTGTGTACTGGAGACGTATTCGGTCTGTTTAACATCTCTCCTTGTTCAGTAGTAGTTTGTTAAGGCGATGGCATACCAAATCTCGTATTCGTGCGTCTTGGAGGCATTTTTCATCTTCATTAAAAGAAAATTAGATCATTAGTAACTCTGATATTTTTCTGATAGAATTTTTTTTGAAAATTATTTATGTGAAATACCATAAAATAAAGTAACAACTTAAGTTTGTTTCGTCTGAATATATATGATTGAATAAGAATGAAAATATTATGTGGACTTGTCAGTTATAACACGCTTCTCTGTATTGGTGAGTATACTTATGACAGCTTTTGTCATTCTAATCGAGGTAATTATAAATGAAAAACATTTCATATAATCGTGATTGTACGAGATTAACGTTAGATTGTATTTTTCTGCCTTGAATTTTGGGTTTCCTGTATCAGAATAATGACGTAGTGATGAGGTGTCAAACTCAACAAAAAATTAAGATTTTTCCCAACTAATATTAATAAATAATATAGTGGTAGTAGGATCATTCCACGGGGAGCTGTGTAATGGATTTGTGATTCGTATTAGAAAAATAAAAATAAATAAATAATAAGAAGCAAAATAAATAGACGAAGAAGAAAATTGACCAAGAAATCCTTCGTCGTTACCAAACGCCGACTCTTTCAATACACCTGTTTATCTCTTGTTGGAACCAATTCATCACCAACCGTAGAATAACAATAAGCTCTGCTATCCCCAAAATTTCTTGTGTCACCGGATACAGAAGCGCTCGACTACCGGATTTTATCCATCAGAGCCACCATGAATAAGTTCTCACGATGTAACTCAATTGAATGCTTTACACTTTGTGAATTAGGTTGATCCTAGCCACATGCTCAGAAGTTCGGCATGTTAACCTAGGGTTGTAATCTACACATCATAATCTCCTCCCTTTGCAACGTTGATGCTCCGCTACTTGTGATTAGATCTCCCTAACAATTAAGGATTAGGTGTCTCAAATCTAGCTTTAGTATTGTAGACAAGTCATGCAATTGACCACTTGAACAACTTGAAAACAATCCATGGTCATAATCATCGTAGAAGACAATCGATAAAATAATTAAAACTTGAAACATACTTGCATAAATATTGAGCTTCACAATTGGAACTTCGAAATCATCCTTAATCACAGAGAATTACATGAAGATGGAAAATAATAAAGTCCCCCTCCCCCATGTAAAATTTTCTCTAAGCTCCCCTATATATAGCCTTCAAGTGTATAGGAGCCCTTGCTTGAATCCCGTTTGAATTTGGTTTCCAAAACTCAATCAAATTCCAAAAATAAGGAAATTCGCGTCGGGTTGTCCCTTAAGGTAATAAACAGGACACCCTGTAGCTGTCCCCGTTTTTAGCCTATTTTCTTATTTTTCTTCTTTTACTTGACCATTTTGCTCATAACTTCTTCCTCCGACCTTGGATTGACTTGATTCTTTCACCGTTGACTTCATATTTCAATTCTCTACAAGATAGAGCCAAGAAAATCCGCATTTGAATTAGTAGAACTCCGTCTTTGGCCTTCCTTCTCTTTTTGCCCTTTTTGGCTCATTGGATGATTTCTTCTTCTTTTCGTGAATTAGCTCCATTATTTCCATAAAATATAAAAAATAACTATTAATATATAAGTTCACCCAAAAACTTGCGAAAAAAGCATAATCGATTGCTGCATAGAGAGGTGTTTTACACACCTATCACGTAGTAAGTATATCTATTATATCGTAGATCTTTCAGATCTATTGGTTATATGTTCAGACTTGGCTCTTTATCTATTGGATCTAACGTATAATGATAATGTAAGCAGGTATTGCGAAACTAATTTTAGTAACCACTGATTTCTTGAACTACAAATTCTATATTAAAGTATGTGGTGATGAAATATTGACGATAGCAGGTATTGCTCTAGAGGAATGATCGTTAACTATACAGATCCAGTTTTTTAAACTAAAATTCTCACTATAATTGAATTTAGTTTAATATAATTATGGCTTTTAATTCTGCATAGGTTGTAATACTTAGGAGATAAAATACTGCAGATCATGTGAGAGATATCTAAATTAATAATGTAAAGCTATGAATATGCATTTTAAAGCTTTAATAATGAATCTATGCTTAGCAAATCTGAAATGACTGTTAAATTTAAGAAAAACTTCCCTGAGATTTGTTACTATAAATTCTGACAGCTTTTATGAGTAGATCACATCTTAATATCTTCGAATCCATTGTTTCTTTATCTTTGTCTTTTCATTCATCGGTTTTTACTCATGAAAATATGAAAATCGTAAAATCAACCTTGGTAATCATGATTATCTAACTGAAATAACTTCAAATGTCTGCTTCAAATGCGTACGTTATAGCAAATTAATGATGGAATATGTTTAAATCTTCAGAACTGAGATTTTAGTTTTGAAACTTCTTTTTACCGCCAAAAGTTTTGAAATTTTGAAAACGATGAAAAGCGCAAATCTTATTACCGAAAACAGTTTTTCATGTTGTTAATTATCAGAATCTAATGAAATTTGAGAGTTGAATCGGTGAAAACTTAATGTAAAACTTATAATTCAAGCTCAGTCGGCGCCAAATGAAGATACAAAATTATGTTTAAAATCATACCTTCACCAATTATCCGGTAATAGTCCGGTGATCTAAGAGATAATTAGACCTAGCTTTGATATATGAACCTTCCCATTGTGTTTTAATCTACTTGATCGAGTATATGGGATAACAATTTGCTTCAATCACTAAGACTAACAGTAAACATAAAGAGAGAGAATGGAGAGAGAAAGAGTCTAGTCTGTTTTCTCATTGATGAATTTCTTAGTTTACAGATGAGGCATGGCTGGCTTTATATAGATGACGGGGATACAAGTTTTAGGGGTACATAAGTAATTACATCTGATAAATATCTCATATACGAATGTTACGCTCGCATTCCCGCCTTCTTGATGACAGAACCTCGTGGTTTCTTGGGCAGTCTCTGCGTTCGCTTAACCGCCTTGATATCCTGTCAGGTTCTGTATCTTTAGCCTTCAGCGCCTACCTGGACTTCAGTACCTGTGTCCTGAACCTTCTTCATGTCATTTCGCAGGTTCTGCAGTACCTTTCGTCCAGTCTTTGTTGCCTACTGTGGTGGATGCTATATTTTGTCATCTAGTATCATCAAGGTATTTGTTATGGCACAGATGACTCCATTGAGTATCAGGTTGTTGATGCAACTGCCAAACACGCTTTAAAAGAAGCGCTATGTTGTGCTCTTTGGCCTTACGGATGCTCAGGCCTCCCTGTTTCCGTGGTTGAGTGAGTTTCTTCCAATGTAGAGTGTGCAATTTCCTAATATTGCCTTCATGTCCCAAATTTTTTTTTCGAGTTATTGTATCAATTTACTTGTGGACCTTATCCAGAAGAAGTTGTGTTTGCATGACGTGATTGGCCATCGGTGTAAGTGAAGTGTTGATGAGGGTGAGACGACCAGCCTGGTTCAAGCATTTAGACATCCAACCTTTGGTTTTCTGTTCATCCCGATTGATGAGCTGAGAGAAGGAATTGGATGACTGCCTCCCATTTGGTAGTTGAACACCAAGATATAGAGGGACAATGTGTGTTGTGGAGATGCCTAAGGTTTGCTAAAGGGAGAGTGCAAGCTGTGGAGCCAACTTCGGATGATGGATGATGATTGATTTGTTCTGATTAATGTGTTGGCCTGCAGACTTGGAGTAGGAAGCAAGGAGGTTGGTGAGAGTGGCACACATTTCATCATCCGCCGTAAAGGAAGCAGGAGGTCGTCGGCATACATCAAGTGTACAAAGTCTCTCGCCTTAGGTGAAATCTGGATACCTTTAATAGATCCTGCAGCTTGTAGTACTCCCAGATTAGTCGATAAACCTCAGCACATAAAATGAAGATATATGGGGACAGGGGGTATCCCTTTCGAAGGCCTCTCTGCGGTACAATGTTCCCCTAAGGAGCTCCATTAACAAGTAGTGAGTAGGATAGAGAGGAGACACAAGTCATAATATACTCAACAAATTGTTGTGGAAAACCCATGCACAGTAATATCATACGAATAAAACCCCAATCTAGTGAATCATAGGCCTTCATAATATCCAGTTTCATAGCCACTCGTGGAGAACCCGAGTGATGCGAAGTACGAATGTGAGGAAAAAGTTCCGCAGCAATTGAAATGTTCTCCTGAATAGATCTTTCCGGAAAAAAGGCACTCTGGAAGGGGCTAATTAGGAAGGGTAAAATAGGTCGCATTCTGGCAACCAAGATTTTGGAAATAACATTATAGATGACATTACACAACCCAATTGGTCGAAAGTGTTCCTGTGTAATTGGGTTGTCAGATTTGGGAATAAGAATGATGGTGGTCTTGTTAATGGACTCATGCAACTGGTTGTGTGCAAAAAGATTAGACACCATATCAAATATATATGTACTTGTGATGTCCAGACGAACTTATAAAACTTACTGTAACCATCAGGTCCAGGTGCTCTTTCAGAGCCAATGGAAAACAGCGCCTCTTTCACCTCTTGATGGGTAACTGGTTGAAGTAAAGAGAGAGACTGCGGTTGAGAAAGCCTATTTTGCACACAGTGGAAAAGCTACAAATCGATATCAGTGGCATGAGCAGTGTAGTTGGAAATTTTGCTCAAGCGATTGGGCAATCTCCTCAGGATCATAAAGCCAAGACCCTGTTTCTGACATGTTGCTGCGAATATAGTTGTGTCTTCGGTGTATGGTGGCCTTGGTATGGAAAAAAATTGTGTTCAAATCGCCTTCCTGAAGCCACTCCACTCGAGACCTTTGCCGCCAGTATGCCACATAACATTCAGAGAGGAAGGAGTGAGTATTTCAGAATTCCTCCTCCTTTTGTAGCCATAAGATCATGTCCGTTCCAGATGCAGCAGCTGCATGTTCCTGAGCTTTACGAATCTGCTCCTCAGCTCCCTGGATCAAAGAAGGAAGATGGCCAAAGGTCTGTCTATCCCAACGTTGTAAGTCAGAAGCCGTGTTCGCAGACTTAAGAATAATATTGATTCTAGGATCAGGGTTTTGACCTTCCTCCCACGCAGTTGGGACCACTTGTCTACATTGAGGATGAAGAAACCACGAATGTTCTGCATGGTCCGAGGCAATCCGAGGAAGATGCGCGATTAAAGAATGCGGATTCTGCGGAAACCAAAGAAAATTGGAAAGCCCTCTATCTAGTCGTTCAAAAATGACCTCATTACCTTCCTGTCTGTTAGTCCAAGTATATGGTGTGCCCTTGAAACTCAGGTCAATTATGCCAAACAAATTTATAAACTCCAAAAAGAAGGTAGCCTGTGAAAGATGAAAGGGTCTACCACTTTTTTTCTCCCGCTGTGAAATAATTTCATTAAAGTCACCCATAATAATCCACGGCAACTGTGGAGGTGGAATCAATGTGCTGAAGTTCTTCCACAAATCAATTCTAGCCACAGGGTGAGGGGGGGCATAAATGCCCGTGAAAAACCACGGTGTAGGTTTAGATGGCTGAGATATGCGAGCATGAATCAAACTCTGGTTTGAGAGCAGAATATTAACCTGCAAATGAGAATTCCAAAGCAAACAAAGACCTCCACTTCTTCCAATGGAGGCACAACAAAAATATGCTGGAAACCTATGGAGTTTTAAAATTGAGAAATGAAATTGACTGTGGAGATAGTCTCACAGTGGAATACTAAATTAGGGTTGAATCGACGTATAATTTTCATAAGTCTCTACCTAGCAAACGGCTTGTGTGCCTGTAGATGGTGAAAAATGAGAGAGGGACAAGATTGTCAAAACACTCTCGAAACCACGCCTTATTAAAGACTGTAGGTGTATAAAATGCATTCTACAAATAAAAGCATCCTAGAGGTGAGGCTACGTAA